>WMED01001594.1:0-26932 GCA_019650415.1 Pipa parva
CACAACCTCAATATAGACCACTACGGGTCAATGATCATCAAAACTATATAAACAAAACATTAGGCACATAGTTAAAATGAAAAATGTACAGTTTAAATAAAAATTAGCACATCAAAAATAAAATCAAATAACTTCAGTGAAACATACTTAAAAAATGATAATCAATCAATGTTTGGGCCAGGGACTATGGCCTTTATCAAGAAGTTTGTGGATGATCAATCTTTATAAATGCCTTATTCCCAAGCTGAAACATTGATCAGTTATGATTTGCAACTATATTTCATTAAAGTTTTTTTATTTTATTTTTGGTGTGCTAGTTTTGTTTGTTTACAATATATATATATATATATATATATATATATATATATATATATATATATATATATATATATATATATATATATGTAGCTTTCCAGAATCTGAAATGTATGTGTGGTCGCTTTTACATTAATCACAATCAAAAATGCAGCAAATAAAAAATTTATGCTGAAAACGCATTGTATTGCAGCGAATACAATAGAAAAGTGGCAAATGGGTCAAAAAGACCTTTATAAATATTCCCTTCAAGAGAATTAGACAAATGCAGGTTCAACAAAGACCCCAATCAAGGAAGCTTGTGCATGTGTCTCATAGAACTGTTTCTCACATATCATAGTGAACTAAAACCGTTCTGGTCACACCCCCATCCCTTGTACTAAATTTATAGTGATACATCGATGTGAGAAATAGTTATAGCCAAACAGAAGTTATCACCATGTAATGAACCTTGGCTAAATGTCATGGTAGAATACTTGAATTACATGCAGTTTAGTATTTCTCTGCAGTCACATCATTAAGAAATATGCCTGCTTTCTGCATCCTACTAGACACACGTCGAACATTTAAAATGGAATTGTTCTATAATGAATAAAACTGTAACATTAGCCTGAATAGTCTGACCTGTTTATTAATGGTAAACTTTTCTTTTTTAAAGTAAACTGTCCATTGGCTTCCATGCAAAAAAATAAAAAATCTTGGATCTTATTTTTTCTGCATTGTTCCCTATTGTAGAATTAATTGAACACATTTATATTTAAATACTTTTACATAGCATCTTAGCTTTGGTAACATTATTGGCTTTATTTCTGTGGGAAAATATTCAAAGGAATTATTTGAGAACCATGTTTAATTTGGCTGAAACCTTTGTGGGGAAAATGAATAGCGCTCATAGCTGAAACACACTCCTTTCACCTACTGTTCAATCAAATGACACATGAAATGATTATAGTGTATCCTAGGACAGCAGTGGGACTCATTTCTAGTGGACAAATTGATAATTCTATGAACACATGCGCTGTTGTTTGGTTTATTCTGGCATTGTTTCAGGGCTAAGCAATACGATACAATACATAAGAAGTAAATGCAAAAACATATTTTTTTAAAATAGAAAAAAAAAGAAAGAAAAGAAAACCGATTCTATGGAGTCCCATGGGCAATGTGGTTTTCATGAGCACTGAGGTGAAATCATTACAGCTTTCAGCAACCATAAATAGAAGCATAGAGGAATATGTTACTAGCAATCAGTACCTCAGACAACATTGAATTCTTTTCAGGGCCAGGAAGAGGATGTGAACAAAGACTGTTCCAGCTATAAGACTGCAGGTGGCTGTTTTCACTTCATTTGTTATCTTTATTGATCTCAAAGTTTTTTTCTGCTGTAGGCAGCACTTGTGAATCCAAAGCCAGGTCATTGTTCATAACTGTAAGCCAAAACCTACTCTATATGTGACTTCATTGTAACTGAAGATGCAGAGTTCTATTTTTGGCAATGTTGGCATTACGTAATCGGGAAAAGGGAAAGGGTGATCAGGTGGGCCTATAGGGATGTTAGATTATTTTCTCCTGCCACTTTACTTTATATTATTAAATAGATTTTGACTCAGATGTACTTCTGATTTCGTATTAAACATGAATCGGAGAAAAATCAAAGACAAATATATATTTTTTTTAAATTAAGAGAAAATGGAGTGCAACTTTAAGGTTATAAAATGAATATTGTTATTGTATTTAATAAGCTTTGCATTTCTTCATAGAGTCATAGTAAAATAGAAGCTTGGATTTATACCCTAATCCATTTAGGACAGATCCAAAAGAAAAGTGAAAACCACTAAAGTTTCTGGTTACTTATATCGATTTAGAGGAAAAGAAAACAATTGATCAATATCAATACATTCGCATTGCCATAACTACCTTTTAGTTTCTGGCTTTTATATGCCAAGGCAACCTCATTGTAAAAGGCTTTTTTTCATTTTTTTTTTTTTTTTTACCATAATCTTTTGTAGATGTAACTGATGCAAAATTGCCTCTCTTTATGATAATTTTATAATAAATAAGCCTGCTGGAATATGGGATATATTCTCTATACCCTACATATTTATAGAAATTAATAATATTCTATCTATTCATCTTGAAATGCATGGCAAAATCTCACTCTCCTTGGCTGCTGCCAAAGTTGATTATCTGCAAAAACTCCAAGATTGTTTCTCTCCTTATTTGAATTCATTATTAGTTTAAGTTTCGGAAAGATTCTTATACACCAAATGCATGATTGTGCATTTATCAACACTGGATTGCATATGCCACTTCGATGCACAGGCTGCAAATTTATCCAAGTCACTTTCTGAATAGCAAATAAAGATACAGTTCTTTCAATTCCTTGTGTTAAGTCAGTAATAAATGAATTAAAAATAAAGGTCCCAATACAGACCCTGTGGTATACTGCTTCTATATGGAGTACAGGTAGAACAGGAGCTATTTATAACTACTTTCTTCCTCCAATCGTTCACTGAATCCTACCTCCAGCTACATATGTATTATCTTTAGGCCAACAGATAATTATACTTTAATCTCTTTTGTGGTGCTGTATCAAAAGTTTAACTAGACTGCATCTACTGCAACACCTCTGTTCTATATGACACTCACTTAAAAATAGCAATATAAAAGCAAGTACAGATTCAGGGGGTTATTGACTAAAGTGAGAATTCGACTGTTGAATTCTCAAACAGCAGATTCCCATAACAAATCCGTGACCTCAACAAATTTCCCATTGTAAAGTTGTGGCCACGACAATTTTAAAGTTGCAACTGCGACAATATTCTTGTTATAAAGCCATGACTGTGACAGTAGTAGTCTTTTGTGACTGTCTTTACCTGGCAAATTCACACCTATACACAACAATTCAGACTTTAGCCTATGACCCCCTCAGTGCTTGCCCATTATACCAATTAATAACAATGATCATCCTTCAGATACAAAACCAACAGTGTGTGCAGTTTTGTTCACCAGTGCAAAAGAAAGATGTAGTTGAGTTTGACTAGGTTCAATGATGGGCTATTAAATAAATAAAAGGAATTTGCAAACTACAATGGCAAGAAAGAGTATCAAACCTGGGGTTGTTTAGTTTAGAAAAAAAGACAAAGTCTCTATATTACATTACATAACAATATAAGAAAAATAGCAAAATTAGTTTTGGAATGTCCACCAATAGGGTTTCTATTTGGACAAATATGCTCTTCTAAAAAGGCAGTAGATTTGCTTCTATGATTTTCTAGTAAGAGGAGGAAACTAATTCCCTGAGAGTAGTAGAATGGGTTCTTATGACTTTGTAGGAGCCCAGGTTTCCAAATATTGAATTCAGTAAGGAAAATGGTTGCCAGCAGGGAAGACCTGAGTTCTTCCCAGGGTATTTCTAAAATGTATAATAAATTTCTATAATGTACTTACAACAGTGGTCCTACAATAGAGCAACAATGGGTTAGGATCCCAGTCTTTGCATTAGATGCATTCTGTTTACCTATTCTGAATGTCATCTACAGGCAGGTTAAAGTTTTCCTTTGTTATTAATTGTACACCAATAAATACATTGGTGTTTTTGTACCCATAATTTACTAGAGTCTACTGGATTATTGATCAAACCCTAAATTCAAAGAAGTTTCTCCCTCAGTATGGTATTGGCTGTATGATCATTAAGATGTCTGAATCTAATTAAATTCCATTATTTACTAGTACTTTAACTCAGCACATTAAAGCATAGGGAGTCTCAGACCTCTACTCCGCTCAGTTAAAATGTAAGCACTAGTTATCATTTAATGAATTTAAGATGCTTGGAAGTCACCAGCTATTCTCTGAAGATATTTGTTTCATGCCTGCTACACAACAGTCAATTTATTTGTGTCTGGCCCTTCCATTTGTTCTGTAAGCCCAGCAATTCTTTCAGCTTTTTATTTGCATTTTTCTCTCCCACAACTCTAAACTAATCAGTTGGATACTACTTATATTTTACCTTTCCCAAGAGATTTAATGTACGACTGGCACTGAAGCCAACACTAAGCACTTACACCAGCTGTTTCTTTACTTTTCTTTGACTGCAGTGTTTTTACAGGAATTATAGGACCGTAAAGGTAGTTCCATACTTGATATTGTGTTCATGTTTCCTCTAGACATAGATTGTCAAAACATGGCCATGTATGTTTTACTTTCAGATTTTTGTAAAAAAGCATTTCTTATGTGAAGTTCCCTTCTGTACTGTGGAAATGAGCTGTATTTTTTTTCAATTATTATAATCATAATTAAATCCTGTTCTCAATATAACCTACAAAGGGATATCTAAAGATAATGATTATTTGATTGTATTGCTGATAGTTACAGTGTAATAAAAATAAAATCCCTTTTCTGTTACTTGTCTTTTGGCTATAACCTAGTTAGGATGTACCAACATATAGAGGTGATAGGCAACGTCTGCAAAGGTCTTATTATCTGTGTTATGAGATAAATGGGTCTGGGATTGATTGAGAACTATAACAGTAGCTGGTATCATTCTTTGGTTTACAGTGGTTGCTTGTTTCTGAGTAGTGTAGGTTTGACTCGAAAGGATTAGAAGAAGTCAATCATTTGAGTGGTCTGTTTTTGGGATTATTAGTTTACAGGATATCTCTGTAATAGGATGTCAGGAGGCAATATAATGGATGTGCTTATGTTGCTACACTAAGATAAAAAGGTCACAGCTTGGTCAGTTTCTTTTTTGTCTAGTACTGCCATGTCTATATCTCATCCGACTGCTAGAGGTGTGTTTTATGGATTAATAACATCAAAGTATCTGTTTTTACAAACTCACTCATGATTAACACTTTTTTAGTTTCCAGAAAGACAAAAATATATATTTAACCATGGTCTGACAAGAACACATATTTCTGCATTGTGTAATTGACAGATTAATATTGAATTGCTGAGAATGTGGTAGATTCCTGGGAAAGTATTTTGGACTACTAAGTAAAAAGGACAATCCCTGTCTTTAGGATGGTTCTGACATCAATCAACTAACAGCATTAATGAGGTATTTGGTATAGTGAGTGAAGACCTTAGGTAAGGTGTTTGGTAATCCTAGACAGATTTCTAGGGGTGGTATTAGTTAGGAAGTCAATGGAGTTATGCCAAATTTTGTTCAGTATTAAAATCTACACTAATTATTAGGAGACCATACTACCCATAAAGCATACACATATGCTGTTAAAGATGCCAGCAAACATATGCAATACAATGCAACAAGCTTCAAAATATGCCCAGTGAAAGTGCAAATTGGACACTGAGTCCAGTACACATATAAATAGCAAATAAAAGGAAAGTTTACACAGAGAGGCCAGGTCCAGGACAAGAACAACAGGAATTTTCATTGTATGGACACTACAAAGCCCAGACCTCCCACAGCTAGGCTGGTAGCTGCAAAGTGGGAATCTCCATGCATCTTTATTGGAATTTAAAGGGTTTGTATTTCTAAACGAAAGTGGATTCTGAATTCCCTTCTTAGTCATGAAGCACTGGACTTCTCAAACAAGTGGAAAGTGACAGTCACTGTTGGATGAGTTGTGTGTAGTAGCCAGTTGAATAGAAGTAGGAAGAGAAGTCATGTGGAGTGATGTGAATTCCCCAGGGAAGTGCAGTGAAGTCATCCTCACTATATCCCTAAATGTATATGTTAATAATACATCTATTTCTATGTCACCTTGTCCCTAGGTCATGTTATCACTTAGTCACAATTGCCATTGTCACTTTTGAATAAGTAGTCCCCTTACGCCACACAACAGCACTGCCATCAACCCCCCCAATCCGCCACTCTGATGTGGCAAAGTCAAATGGGTGAATTCAGAGCACTACACCTACTTGAATTTACTCCTTCAACAATCTGTCGCTTGCTCAATAGCCAAAGTACCTGTGCACACACACATAAAGTAATGCAGAGTGATTCATAAGATTTTGACTATCTTAGTCACTCGAAATAGACGTATATTTACCAAACCGCAGAGTTTGCTCAACAAGTGAACATGGAGAGGTAGCAATCAAATGCAAATTCAGAGCTATACCCGATTATTTGGTCTTCAGTCAATAAGGCCCATGTCTACTTTTCGAGAGTCCTTAATTTAAAGCTCAGTAACCAAAATGAAACTGAGGAATGTGCCTTCGAACTTACTTTATGTATCGTACTGGGTAAATTGCATAGTAAACATGCTTTATCCTTTCTCATAAAAATATAGTGTGAAAATGATATACTAGACTGATTTATACATTGTTGCAGGGAGCTAACTACTTTGATTTAAATCCAAAAGCGAGAAGTGTTAGGCTTCATTTGGATTTAATCCCATTAACAAGGAAGGTCAGAGACTTTACTCAGTGCAATACATTGGAACTGTACTTTTAAAAATGCTTCCAGAAGTTTGAAACTGTTGAGAGTTGTTCTCACTAACTAAAAAATCTAAAGAAAAAAAAAAAAGTCTAGGGACTAGAAGACTCTCTCCATTTCTAGATATATTGTGTATGTTTATATACAGTATATACGTATATATATATATGTCAGTCCTCTAACGTAAAAAAAAGAAGTATGGTATTACAAAGAAGAATCTTTCATGTATCTTTAAAAATCTATTTGTTTGTATTTGAGGATTTTTAGATGCGGTGCGATTGGATTTTTTCTAGTTTTGTAGTTTGTATAATTTGTGCTACAATCCAAGCCTCTTCTGATTTAGGAATACATCAGGAGGATTTCCCCAGTAGGAAGCATGTCCCTGGATGTTATGTCACTGAGCTCTATAAATCTCAAAATATTCCATTCTTTCCTTTCTTGATCTGAAGAATAATTATAGTTTTGGTACCAATGCAGCTATTTATCCTGTGACTTACAGCCATAACACAGTGAAAGCAGTGTAATTATATATTACTATTTATACATCATGCTTATGAAGTATATTTCTGTTCTCATGACACAGTGCAGAGTTAATAATAAACACATTAAAGAGAAGAAGTTCCAACACTGACCATTGTGCCAGGCTGCTTATAACACTAGCCAAACTAGAACAAGAGCTGCTGATTAATTAATCTCATTGCCTCTGTTTCATCAGCAACTTCTCCATCCATCTACATTCAGCATTCTCTAGACCAATAGAACAAATGGGGCTTATTCATCAAAGTGAGAAATAGAAGTGAATTCACATCACTTCAGGTTACTATGCTTTGAAAGTCATGAATTCTCTACTCCTTATTCAACAAAGGATTCCCAATGCGGAGATGAAAACAGTAGATGTGTCTTGTGTAGTGTAGCACAGTCAGTCAAACAGTAGGAACCCTGCCATCAAGCTTTCAAACCTCACGGGTTCTTCTTCAGGATGGTCACTTTAAACCTGAAGAAGAACCCTTTAATGTCTTAAAGCTTTTTATCCTCTTAAAAAAAAAGATATGCTGGACCAATAAAAGGTATTGTGACTATTTCTAACACCTGAAGGCTGCATATTAATTCTCTACCCTCCTGCTTGAAGACACTCACACACTAATGTCTGTGGCACAAGTTTTTAGTGTGTGAGTATCTGAGAGATGGAGGGGGCATGTTGGATGACCTGTAATGTTAGGGAACACAATAATGCATGAGTTCATAACTTAATGGTGAGTCAGATTTCAGCATTTCAGATGTATCAATTTGAAAAAGGAGTAAAGCAAAAGTTTGTTCTTCTTAATGACTTTTTTCCATTTAATTTGATATGGCAGTGATTCCTATGTAGTAATTGTAAAAATGTTACGTTTGATCTTAAATTTCTAATTCTTATTGATTTGTGTTAGTTTTTATTTACATATATATGTAAATATATATTATTTACATATATATATACAAATCCCCTCCCACCGTCATTGCTTGCTATATAACTTTACATATTGCATATTCATAAGGTGCACAAATGTCTCAAGTAAGCCCATTTAAGGGAAAGTAAATTAATTTAAAATAAAATATACTTGCTATAAATAAGGTGCAACGAGTATTAATCATGTTGAGCAATATATGAAAACCATAAAAAGCACTATAAGCAGTATTCGTTTGTCCCTGTAAATGTATTTAGCAATATGGACCAAATAGTATTGATATATTATTTTGGAGCATCTCATTATTTGTTTTCATTCAGGAACTAAAGACAAAGAGTGGAAATATTCACAATCAAAACAAGATAAAAAAAGAACAATGTGTGACTTAAGACTTTTATAAGATTCATAGTGAAAATGGAGTTTTTTCATCATGCCTTGCCATTAACTATATCATTATAGAGCAATTTTGCATCAATGGGTTTTAGCTATTCTGAGGTATCATTAGCCAAGTGTTTTACTGTTGGTCTTTGACTTGCTGAGGGGTCTTTGTTTGCCGGGCATTCATCCAATTCTCCAAGAGACTGCCCTGGAAAGAAGGATTGGAATTAAGCCCAGACCAGCTGTATCAACATCAGCTTGGACACCATCATGATCTTAAAGTAAACCTCTGGCTTCACATAAGACAAGACATTTTAAAATTCTACTTAGGTAATAAACCAGTGGTGACATTAGTGACCAAGGGCTTAAAGAAACAAAAAAGTGAGAGTTTTCAAATGAATGTATTTTATTCTATAGTGTATTTTTATTCTTGTAGTTAAGGGGCATCATAACTATAACTTAGTCAGTGGAAACATTCTGCTCTATAGTTATCTTTTAACACCACGGATAGCTTTACTACTTTATTGCTCTTGGCCATCACCCTTTATCTCGGCAAATGGCTACTTACTTATATGTACTCCCTGAAGCTGAAAACCCTATCCCATCAGTATGGGTGAGACTTCAATGACTCTGGAGTCAGGTCAGATATGGGCAAAGTATAGCTGTGATAGACCCAGCATATACATTGGCTCATCAGTTAAATGTTTTAATGATAAGGATGCTGCCACAAATGTGGGTCCACAAATTCAGGCTTGTATTTGCTCAATTAGCTTTCACTTATGAATTAACAGATGTTCTGCAATATTTTAGCAGTTTCAATTTGTAGTTACTTTCTTACAGAAGCCTCCTTTCTCACTGATTTATAATGCAAATTATTTGAGTTTAAACCATGGTAAGATTTTGATATTGTGTTTTCAGTTACTACTGCTCTGATTCAGCAAAATACAATTGATGGGATTCAGCAAGACATCATTTTTTATCTCCCCCTTAAAAGAAAGTCAGAACCAAGCACTACACTAAGAAGTAGTAGGATACTAAAAAAAAATCCTAGTGAATGAAGAGGGGAAAGTTGAACACTAGTTGACTGCTTCACATCTGTTACAAAACAAATATTAATTAGTATAATTTACCTGAATATTTTAATAATTTTATAAAAACACTGGTGAAAAATCAGAAATATATCTATATTGCTGTTTTTTTTTTTTGCCAATTTATAAATCCATTCCATCTTATTGTTTTGTTGAAAAGTGTTTGCCTGCTTTAGGATTGGTTCACACTAGCGTATGATGCGCAGTGTGAAAAAAAAATAGAAAAATATGCTCTGGCGTATTTTTCTATTGTACTTACCAGCGACAGTGTGAATGCTCCCTCGGCATTCACAGATCCTCCTATCTGGTCGCATTTTGTGTGCGTTGTAGCATATGCCAGCCAAAATGCGACACCCAGCATTCTGGACATGGCGTATGCGCGTCATATGCTAGTGTGTCCGAAACTAGGTAAGTAGCAAACATTGAGTAGTATTTTTTTTCACATTAGCATATGATGTGCTGCCTTAGGGTGGCAGAAAACTCATTATTTCCTTTGAATCAGTTAGTTCATTTAGGCACAGCCGTACTCGTTTCCCTGTCAAAAAATAATGTTGATATTGTTCCAAAATGGAAGTGGAATTGTATTTAAAATATTGCAAAGAGTGTGGGTTTGATTAATCAATTTTTTATGTGAATCTTTTTTGAGATTGCTAAATTTTTTCAGTCTTATATCATTTCAGAAAGTGTTGAGTTTTTTTTTACACGGCTAGCTGGTAGGTTACTGCAACCATGGCTCAACTTTAAGTCTCCCAACTGGCAGCCGCGGCTGCAGTAACCTCCCAGCCGGCCGGGGTGGGTGGGGGTTGCTGGGGGAGGGTGTCACGAGGGGGGGGGGGGGGGGGGGGCGCCTAGGCCTCCAATAGGGCCAGAGCCGGCTCTGTCTATTACCACTTCACCCTTCTGCTGTCACAAACTCAAGCATCAGTTGTACTCTGGCTAAATCTGATGTTACCTGTCATTTGGTTTCAGCAATCCTGCACTGTTGCTGCTCTGAACTTCTGCTGCAGGAGTGTTAGTTAGGCTTTTAACTACTACTTGCTATCTTATGCCTTATCTATCCCTATACTGAGTATCCCACAGAGCCAAGACACACAGACACCTGGGTCTACTACAATCCTTGGTTGGGTGCACTGCTACTCATTACACAGCTGTTCCTGGCTTTTATCTTCTAAAGTGCGCTGTCACAGTGTTAGACCTTTCTAGACCTAACAGCAGACTTAAGGGGGTTATTCGCTAAAGTCCAAATTGTTGCGTATGGGTGCGAATTCACCAGATAAAGACAGTAACAATAGGCTGTCACTGTTGCAGTCGCGTCTTTATAATGAGAATATTGTCATAGTCGAAACTTTATTATGGGAAAATTGTCACAATCTTAACATTAAAAAATTGTCACGACTTTACAATGGGGAAATTGTAGCGAATTTACAATGGGAATCCGCTGTTTGCGAATTCGCCAGTCGAATTCTCACCTTAGTGAATAACCCCATTAGTGTTACAGACTAGTTGGATCATTTTGAATAGTAGTAGCAAATGGAAGTTTTATTGTTTTTGAATCATCTTATTCTGTGACATACTGGGAAATGCAATAAATTGTCTTGTCTCAAGCAGCGTCAATATTATACAGTATATTCTTCACTGAAATAGGCAAATCTATTGAATTATATTTGGAACAATCACTTTGCATATTTTAAAAGGATAACTGAAGCCTAAAAAGTGTTTTAGTGTTAAAGGAGAACTAAAGGTACTAAAAATACGTTATAGTAAATTGAACCATTGCAATCACGGCTTGAACTGTGCTGTAATTTCACTGCATTGAGGCAGACTTCACAGCACTGAGGCTGATACAGGGGCCGGCTCGAAGCTCCACTGACATATGGAAAAGAGCTCACACATCATCACGCTTATTGCATTTTTTTTGCTTATGAGGAGAGCATTCTCATTGGCCCCGCAAAATCCAGAAAAATACATTGTATAAATTATATAAATGTATTTGCATTTTGCAGTGAGAAATAAGTATTTGATCCCTCTGGTAAAAAAGACTTAATACTTGGTGGCAAAACCTTGTTCTCAAGCAGAGCAGTCAGATATTTTTCGTAGTTGATGATGATGATGATGATGATGATGATGATGATGCCTTTAGCAGAGAAACACCCCCAAACCAATGAACACCTGTATTATTCTGTGAGTGATTGGGAGAAGGTTCTGTGGTCAAAAGAGACAAAAATTGACCTTTTTGGCATTAACTCGTTATGTTTGGAGGAAGAGAAATGCTGCCTATGACCAGAAGAACACTGTCCCCACTGTCCAGCATGGAGGTGGAAACATTATGGTTTGGGGGTGTTTCTCTGCTAAGGGCACAGGACTACTTCCACATCAATGGGAGAATGGTTGGAGCCATGTATCCTGACTGACAACCTCAGGATAAAAATTGGTTGTGACTGGGTATTCCAGAAAGAAAATGACCCAAAACATATAGCCAAGGCAACAAAGGAGTGGTTCAAAAAGAAGCACATTAAGGTCATAGTGTGTCCTAGACAGTCCCCAGACCTTAATCCCATAGAAAACTTATGGAGGGAGTTGAAGCTTCGAGTTGCCAAGCGACTGCCCCAAAATCTTAATGATTTAGAAATGATCTGCAAAGAGAAGTGGACCAGAATTCCTCCTGACTTCTGCGCAAACCTCATCCATCATCAACTACAAAAAATGTCTGACTGCTGTACTTGCCAACAAGGGTTTTGCCACCAAGTATTAAGTCTTGTTTGCCAGAGGGATCAAATACTCATTTCTCACTGCAAAAGGCAGATAAATTTATATAATTTATACAATGTGTTTTTCTGGATTTTATTGTGGATATTCTGTCAATGTTAAAATTAACCTACCCTTAAAATTATAAACTTTTCATGTCTTTGCCAGTGGGCAAACTTACAAAATCAGCAAGGGATCAAATAATTATTTCTTCCACTCTAGCTATTATTGCTAATAAATCTAACATCGAAGTCAAATTAAGAATGAAGAAATATTGAGCTTCAAATCAAACAGGAGAACCTCTACCTGCATTTAGGGGTTTACTCTGAAGCCATGCAGTTCACAGCTGAATTAATTTTTAAATACGTCATTATTAGCCTTGTTTACTGAGGTTTTAAAGATGTTTGGAGTAAATGAGAAAGTCTTGTCTAAATATTCCTTTTAGTTGCAAGGTAACCAGTCCACCTGCATGGCAATATTACATTAAAAGAGGGAAACGTATGAAATATACCTTATCCTGAACCTTATAAAATCCATTGCAACCTTTCTTTCTGAATAATTTTATGTCTCCATCTTAAACCTGAAATGCTGGTATGTATGTTTAATACATATTAACATACCTGGGAACTTGCCAGGAAACCCTAAAGTTCTCTGGCCTGAAGTGACAATAAAGTGAAATGGGTACTTTAAAATCCACACCTCCCACCTAAACACTATAATAACTCCAGGTTATTACCCCTTATAAATAAAAGAAGTTCTGGCTTTAGGAAATTTAGCTGGATCTTGTCAGTTAGGGGAAAATTATCATAGAGTACAATAGAAGATGAAGTAAGCCACTGTTAGTAATATAGTAACAGTTTATAAGGCTGAAAAAAAGACAAAAGTCTATCCAATTCTACCTAATATGCTGCAATGTTGATCCAGGTTGAAGTAAAAAAACCCATGAGGCAAGAGCCAATTATCATGATATTAGGGGAAAAAAATCCTTCCTTACTCAAAATTTGACAACCAGAATAAATTAAGTTAAGCATCTAAACCCCTTTTGAATTCTTTACTTGAATCAACCCTGGCAACTTCTATAGGCAGAGAGTTCCACAATCTCTAATTACTCAATGGAAGACGGCACTGTGTGAATAGACCATCAGAGCAGAGATTATCACTGCTGGCATGTACAGAACCAGCCAGGAAAGCAAAGACATGTACAGCTTCTACAGCAACCAGTCCGTCTTGTCTTGCGGTTTGGCCTTTCGAATTCCAGTAATATCCTAATTAATTGTTGGGTGGTTTATAGAGACCATATTATTTACCATGTGGGTCATTCTCATAATAGGCAATATAACTGTGATCCTCACACTGACTTATGAGGTGTAGCAGTACTGAAAAGGAGTTCCAGTGTCTTCTGGAGTGGTGCTTGGGTAATTTTCTGATGTATTTTGCCAGTTAGTGTATTTGTGAACAACATTTTTTTGACTGAGATCACTAAAAGTTTCAGGTTACTGTGACTGTAATTAGTGGACTTTATCAATTAATAGCAGCCTGTATTCATTAATCATTAAGCGAAGCAGCTGCTGGAAGGGTACTCTTACCTTGGACATTTTGCCCTATTTAATACAGATGAACAGTGTGATTTAGGTGCTTTACTCAACTTGTATCCTCGCTGGCCATGATATTTTTGTTTCTAATCTATTACTGATATGCGTTTATGTATAAGGGGGCGCCCCTTATATTTTCAGTTTATTATTATATGCATGATTGTAATAAAATTCTATGTATTTTATTATTGTGTTATCATCAAGCCGATGTATGCTTGCTCATTTAAACACCCTCATGTTAGCCATTTACCAGTTTAGGTTCTGCTGTTTGATAGTTGTGTGTGTGTGTATATTACAACACTCCTGTGGTTGTAGTTTCAGTTCCATAACCTCATAGCTCTTACAGTAAAGAACCCCCTTCTATGTTGATGAAGAATTTTTATTTCCTCTATATGCAGATTATTCCCCCTTGTTATACAGTTCTTGGTAGAAATAGAGTGGGAGAGATCTCTGTACTGATCCCTGATTTATTTATACATGGTTACTAGGTCACCTCTTTCTTAGAACTGTAGTTTGCTGATTCCTTTTATTACTTTTGTACCCAACTTTTAAACCCACTCAATCTCAACCACATCTTTCTTGTGCACTGGTGCTCCAAACTGCACACAATATTCTATGTGTGGTCTGACAAGTGATTTGTAAAGAGGTTATATTAAGTTCTTGTCATGTGCATCTATGCACCTTTTGATGTACCCCATCATATAATATGAGAGGAGAAATCTCAAATTAAAAAAGTGATGTAGATATACTGTAGAATGAATCATAGGGATTTTAGACCATTGCAACATGTAAATAAATTCATATGTAGAATGTGCTTCTGTAGGAAATCACCTGAAAGGTTAGGGTGAAGTAGGAAGTTGCAGTACAGGTCAACAGGGACTTGGTGCAAGCTATCGCTAGGGTACAGAGCCTAAGGAACTCCCTGGCCTTCACCATTGACCAGGAGGAAGTGGGCTTCATTGCAGGGAATCCCCAGGTCATGGCCCCTAGGTTAGCTTTCCACTGGTGGATGGGATAAGCAAAAGGCATAGTCAAGAAATGAGTCCAAAGGTCGAGGCAGGCATGGTCAGGTCAGAAGCAAAAGTCAGGGCAGGCAGAGTGCAAGAGGAGTCCACAAACAGGCTGAAGTCTAAGGCAGAGTAAACGGCTATAAGGAACAGAATGGAACCCAAGAACAAACAAAGTAGTTCTATAATCGAGTGGTGGAAGCCAGGACTAGACGCCTTATAAAACCGAAATAGTGGGAATGCAGCTGCAACAGAAATGATGCGACTGCACCAGAAACGCAGCCCATTTGTGTGCATCAGTTTTTCATGCAATTAAAGCACATCAGTTTTACATGACTGTGACAGAGCTGCTTCGAATTTATGTGATATAACCATGTGAGTGTAAGTGATGTTATCCGGAGGAGACTGGTAAGTAGCATTCCTGACATCTTCAAATAATAGAAAACATGACAGGGTAGAATAGGTGTGATATAAGAGCTTGAGTACAGTGAGTGGTAGAATTACTCCACCTGCTTGTTTTCCAGGTTTGTGGTATTGGTAAATAAATGATATCTATAGATGTTATCTACATGTTTGTGAGAGCTATAAGGTTAAGTAAGTTAGAAAGAGTGAAGTAATTCTGTCACATATTGAGAAAGCATTCCTGACAGATTTATAGAGGTGAGATCCAGCATGTTTCATGTGTGATTTGAAGTGGAGTAGTGTGAAGAAATTAATGGAATGACTGAATTTGGAGAGAGGTCAAGCATAAGTATATGGGTAAGAGACATAAGTTAAAGTTGCATTTAAATTATAGCAGTTTGTGATATAAGATTGGAAACACAGGAGCATTAGTATTTCTTTGGAGCAGAGTAAGAGCAAGGGTAATAGAAAGGATGAAATTGCTATACAAAAAAATGCACTATAATGATGATGTTACATAGTAACATTTATAAGGCTGAAAAAAAGACACAAGTCCATCCAGTTCAGCCTATTTTCCTGCAATGTTGATCCAGAGGAAGGAAAAAAACCCATGAGGCCAGAGCCAATTATCCTCATATTGGGGAAAAATGAGTTGCAAAAATGGTCAGGTGAACATTAACATAACTTTGGCTTCCAAGATTGTCTGTTCTTACTTTTTTATCAGAATAAATGTCATTGTCAAGATCATTAAAACACTAGTTTAAAAGTTGGAAAAAATTATACAAGCCAGATCTGCTTTAGATATATCCCTTTTATAACCTAATGTCAGGCTAGATTTTGTTCTAGCCTTTCCAAATAAAGCAGTTTGTGGTCATGCCAAAGTGGAAGAATCATGAGTTTGCCTCTTACAGAGCTCAGGTATGACATCACCATTCTGACCATCACCTCATTTTTCTTGCCAAGCTAAGTCTGGGTTATGTTTTTTAGATCTTGTTAAAGCACTCTCCGGGTGGTTAGGCTTGCTGGGACTTTTACCCAGGTGTCTCACAAATCATTTTGAGCTTATTTAAAAAGCCAAATATAAGGCACCTTGTCATGTATTTTTGCCTAATGAACAAGATATATGAGGTGAATCAACAGACGTACAAATTGACATTTATCTATGAATTTAAACTAATTCCTTAAATCCTATAAATGTTGATTACTTTGGCTTTCTACTTCAAGTGGGCATTTTTCCATTACTTGTTAAATTATGAACATAATTCTTTATTCACTAATTTAATGAGTAAACTATACAATAATTAGAAAATTCATACTCAAAAATGACAAAGATTATTGAAGCACTTTTCAAATATGGGTAATTATGCAATACTTATATGATAAAATATTGTTTTTGTAATTGACGTGCTATAAAAAGTTTACACTATCTGGATGTTATATTGGATCTTAAAGAATTCTCATAATTATCCTTTTTTTATAAACTTATTGAGATACATTTTTACTTATCGTGGTCAGAAAATATGGTTCACTGATTGAGAGCGCACGGCTGTATATTTCATTCTAACAGTATGCTTGATGTGGGGGAAATATACAACATGTAAAAATTAGTACAAATGTAGCCTTTGTTATAGTCTAGGCCCTAAAACTCAATTCCTCTGCAGTGGGGAATTTTAACCCCTGTACTAATGCATCCCCAGTAAAGGAAAGAAGAAGGTAATAAAATGGTTTTGATGCACAAACAGTGCCAAAGAACACACATACACAAACGTAGTATTGTAATGCTTTATTGCTTGAAAAGGTAAGGATAACAGTGAAGCAAGGTTTATATCAATTATGCAGATTGTATAAAAAAATCAAATTTAAATTAAGTCAATATCTATATCAAATTTAAAGTAGATCACTGTCAAAATCTGAAAATGACAAGAATACAAGTTACTAAGATACCTGGGAGGTACTTAGACTAGGCTTAGGATCCAAATGTTCATGGTCCACTTAGGATGTCAGAAGAGTAAATAAGGGCTGATCCACTCAGCAACCATCTCTACCAGTAAAGTCTTTTGTTCCACATCTCTTTCTCTCAGCTGAACAGTGCCTCAAGCTCTTCAGCATAACAATATGCTGTTCCAAAGGGTCTGTTTGTGTCAGAATTTTCATATGATATACTTATTTTGTGCCAGTGTTAAACAACTTGAGATTAAGTAAAATGAATCAAAAACAGTAAAATGGAACGAACATGTATTATTTATGCTTACACCAGCTTATTAAGTTAAAATAATTTCAGAGAACTGAAGTCAAATAGTTTTTCAGTTCTCTGATGTAAATAAACATTTAAAATGCTCATTGTATCCTACTGATTTATTAATTTTTACAACAAATGCTGTTAAGTTTCTCATTCATATATGGACCTGATGTCAGCTGTCATCAACGCAGTTAAAGTGGCTCCATCACTTTATTTTTATGATCTACCAATTCTGCTCTTAAAGGGACACTCCGGCCAAAATTGAAAAAAAATGCATGTGTTAGTGTATATACTAATTATTAACTTTTATTAAATGCATTTTAGTTTCAATTTTGGCCCTAAAATCAATTTTCTTACCTGTATAGCAGTTCTATCCTGCACTTCCTTGTTTGGGAGTCCATCTTCTTTCTGTGTCGCCGACTCTACTGTATCCTGTTGATGCAGATCTGTTCAGTTGCATTCTCCTCTTCTGCCGCTCTCCCTGTGAAGCCCTGCACCGGCATTTCCTAATAGTCACATGGGAGAGCGTGCGCGTCATCAACACATCCTCCCTTGATGACGCGCCCGCTCTCCAATGTGATTATTAGGAAATGCCGGTTCAGGGCTTCACAGGAAAAGCGGCAGAAGAGGAGAACGCAGCTGAACAGATCTGCATCAACAGGATATGGTAGAGTCGGCGACACAGAAAGAAGATGGACTCCCAAACAAGGAAGTGCTGGATAGCACTTCTATACAGGTAAGAAAATTGATTTTAGGGCCAAAATTGAAAATAAAATGCATTTAATAAAAGTTAGTAATTAGTATATACTAACACATGCATTTTTTTTCAGTTTTGGCCGGAGTGTCCCTTTAAAGTATATGAAACTCTTATTAGTCAGGAAGAATTTGGAACCTGGCTAGGATGACCATTCTTTTTTGCTTAAAGATAAACACAGGAATTCATCAACAGGGGCAAACCTTAGAGTGGTCTAATAACCCATAGTATCCAATCACAGGTTGCTCTTCATAATTCTAAGTTCCTGATACTAGTGAATGCTGATTGATTGCTGTGAGTTACTATTCCTCTATAAGCAATTGTGTGTTGGTGAATTACCCTGGAAGTATGAATGCAATCTTTTTAAAGCACCCGTCGTAGGTTCAAAGAAATATAAGATGGTTTTAGACATATTTTTCAAGACAGTGGTTACTTATGAAAAAAAACACTTTAACACTTTATATGCCATTTTCCATTAAATGTAATTTCCTTGTGACTTGGATATACTGTATTCCTGGGAGTCCTGTATATGTATTTACACAATTGTTACCTCTTCTGCTTTTGTTATAAAGTTGGATTGAAAAAGGTAGACCTTTCTATCACCAGGTTGAGTAGTTGATTAATATTCAAGCTAAGGAATATCAGAGGCCTGGCAATCTGAAGAGAAAAAATAGGTCATCAAGAACACAAGGGGATATTTCCTTATTGATTTATTTCATGAAGTGTCGGCCCATTTCTGGAAAATAATTCTTTGAAACACCTATTTTTAAAACACTGGTTGGGAAAAATAGGTCTGTTACAAAACAAATTATTTCCAAATGACTTTTACACTAGTGTTTATTAAAAAATAATTCTTTAAAATGGATCAACATTGTCTTTTCACTGCTAACAACAACACTTAGGCACAAACAAAAGTTCTCGTAGCGCTTGCTGTTGTAGTGCAAATAAGTGCCTTGATTTGTCTCTTGCCGCTCTCTCCTAGGGAGTTCGCTCCTCTTCCCAAAAAAGAATCCCCCAAAACTCACTCCACATGGACTTCTAAGCGGATCACACCCAGAGAGATTTGGAGGCTGACTGAGCCTGTTTTAATGCTATTGTAACACATACGTTTGTGAGTACATTTTAACCTTTTACTTTTTAAACATTAAAAACGGAATTTCACTATGAGATCCCCTTGGTCTTGTTTGGAGTAGATTCAGGTGTGACGCTGGGTACCTCAGGAAAACAACTGTGGTTGATATAATACTTCTTATTGAAACCGCTTGAATTGAAGATTAATCGACTTGCCTAAAGTTTGTGATATTATGAGCTTTCAACGTTTATACATCTGGTGAGCGCATAAGATTTTAATCTCGATTGGCACGTGGTGTGTGTGTAATACTTTTATATCGAACACTATTATTGGGACTTGCTGGTTTCCCCTTTCACATTATATTGCAATTAAGATAAGGCACCATAGGTGCGTTGTATTTGCGCTTCTCCGCAGTTGTTACTTTTGGAACAACACTTAGGCGTAAGACAAATATAGTATAGCTAGAGTAAAGGAATACATTTTGTTGTAAAAAAACTTGAATCAACTTGAAACTATGAATCTGGTGTTTATTCATTGTCCCTATCAGTTTTACTCCATTATTGGCCCAATACCAGCTCCGCCAATATCCCCCACAATGATTTAATTGGAAAGTAAACTTATGAGATAGTTTGACTGTATTTTTAAAAGATTTTGCCATAGGCCCTGCAAGTAAGCATGGGTTTTATACATGTCTATGTAAAAGTAATTTTGCCTTTTTGTTGCCTGAAGTGCTTTTTAAAGAAACACATCAGCAAACGGTCTCTTGTAACATAGTCCTTAAATGTATAGTTTATAGCATCATGAAAAGTAACTATTAAGGATTAGTAATTCATAAATCAACTGAAGCATACCCAAGGATAAAACTGCTCCATCACATATTAAAGAATATAATCAGCAGGAATATATATATAATTGTTTGCTTGTGCCTCACTAAAATGTATATATAGTAAAAATGTTTATATAGTAAGTGGATAAATGTTGGAAAAATAATTACTTAACTTAATATTTTAACTTAATAGTGGCTTAATATTAGTATTGCTACTAGATCCCATGCATTGTTACAAATATACATTGATATACATTTTACAGTGATACAATTGTATGTATTCTTTTAGTTTTGTGTACATATTAAGCTACGATATATTTAAGAGGTGAATATTGTTACTCTGCCAAAGTAGTGGGATTTACAGAGCTATGCAGAAACACACCAGTGTTTTACAGAATGCATGAAATATATATGTAAGGCAGAAACTAAGCTTCATTTATTTACTTTGGCTCTGTTTTTATTATGTATTAATAATCAGGAAAAGAAAATAGACTTATGTGGTGTAACTGTGCTTACACTGGAAGGTTCATTTAATGACAACAGTGACACTCTGGTGTATTGTAAATGCTAAGTTTGTTTAGATTACCCGATTGAGTGAATAAAGATGGTGCTTGAAATTTTTTTGGCACAATAAAAAAAAGTGCTTAAACAAAACAAACAAAAAAAACAACAAATGAATATTTTATGTCCATATACTATTGTATCAGGGTTGATACTTCAGGGAGGCAGGTCCCAGTGCATGATCTGCACCAGGTCCCCTCTCTTGGGCTGGTGTACGATCTGCACCAGGACCCCTCTCCCTGTGTCTGCTGGGCCCCCTGGAGTATCAAGCACAGTTGCCACCACAACTGCTGCAAGCCCAGTAGGTACGTCACTGCATTGTATCCTTAAATCTTGTTACATTTTAGTGCATAAGATGATGGTATATTTTGTTTCAAGGCCAAATAAGTGTCCCCATGTCTGAAGAAGAGACTTAAGTAGTTTGTAAAGCTTGCATTTACTATCTATAAAGTTATCCAATAAAAGGTATCACTTTTACTCTACTTGTCTCTGCCATTATCTGTACCTAATTCATTTACTTACTCTTTCATTATATGTTCTGTCTCAAGTAAGTAGTATTTAAAGATATACTATTATTTCAGACTAATATAACACTGGGTAACATTTTAAAGGCATTTTTACAGAGGTAGGGAGTCCACCAAAACATAATGGTAAGCTAACTACGGGATCATACTCATCTGTCACTGTATGATAATTTCTTTCTATGTTGTTTCTAGCCAGGAGCCTGGCAAAGCATCCGTTTGCAAAGAGACTGATGTGAGCTTAGAGCACTGTAGAAGGGAGGCTGAAGTTTGATATGAATAGTAGGTGTATTGATGGGAATCCACTTGCAATCCACGAATGAGAACCTAACTAACATTTGATTGATCATGCAGGATTGAGAAATACCTGGTCATTATAAGTAGAGAGTCCTAAAGAATGGAGATCAAGGCAATAATAGGCAGATAAAAAAAAATCCAGAAACAAAGAACAGAACCAGTAAAATAAAGTAAAACACAAAAGCAAGATACTTAGAGACAAAAAAAGTACCAGGGACCCACAGATCTCAAGGCATCGGCCATCTTTCGTCCTTTCCTCTATCTTATTCCCCTTTCTCCTGAGACTCATGTCCATGACAGCTTGAACAAAAGCTACTTTATTACTTTCTGTGCAAAGACAGAACCCTGGGTAGCATGCTAGGCTGCAGATATGAGCTAAGAAGGTTTTATTGGACCGTCCATCTCTTCTCCAAGAGGGGATCCTTTGGTTTAGCCAAAAAGTTTTTCTTAAAGCGAGCTTTTGTTTACCATCTGGTGAGCGTATAAAAATATTCAGTTTTATGCACCTATTTTTTACACTGTTTGTTGGTGGAGATTTTCTAGCTTCCATTTTTTCACTACACACTTGGAGGTTCACAGTGCTCAAGTGTACGTTTGGGCTATCACTTTAAGTGTGATTTAACCATTGTTGTGGCACTATATGTTGCGCTTTTTTTATAGGTTTTGTTTTGATTTCTTCAGGGACCCACAGAAGTTACTTTGAAAGAAGTTTAAACATAAGCATAGAGAGTAGGAAATGATTTAGAGTCTCTGTATCATTATTTTTTTGCAGCTGGTCAATAATGTGTCAACTGCTTAAAGAACAAATAGACTAATCAAAGTCACATACCTCTAAAGAATTTTCAGAAATGTCAATAGCCATCATTAGTAACAGCTTGCAGTTACTGCAGGCAGAGAGGAGTCACGATTACATCCTACATGAGCCTGCAGCAGAAAGTCCAGGCCCTATAAGGGTGTTGGTGAACACCAGAATTTGCTAGGCTCTCTGGCATTCTTCAGAGGTGGTCACAGGTTTCTTCTTTACCTATTCTGTGTACCCTAACACAATCAAGTAATGAATGACTGTGACTAAGAAGGTGATAATTCTCCCTGAATAAATATGCAAAGTGTCGGGAAGGACTAGAACTGACAGGAATCCAGGAACAGTACATGATATGAACGTAACTAGGAGCATGACAGGAAACATTACATTTTCATAGAAACACAACAGGAAACATACCATAGGGGAACAGAAGCGAACTCAGTGCCTGTTATGCCACCAGGCTTACTAGACGTAGAACACAGGTGCAGAAACACACAGACCAAGATGGTACCACACTTGGAAGTTCCAGGTGTATAGACAAGTGCAGGTACAAGAACAGGATGCCTCAGGAACTGAGCAGCCATAAGGGGACAGAAGTGAACCCAGGCCCTTATGCCAGGAACAGGATACTCAAGATACCACAATAACTGGGCATGAGCCATAGGGTGATAGAAGCAAACCCAGTCCCGCATACAAGGAACCCCTTAGAAGTGGCTCAGAAACAGTGTAGATGCATGGAGACAGCTCAGGAATAAGAATAAGGACAGATGCTACAAGCAGGCTGGTGCTGAATTTGACAAGCTGAAGGTGCAAGCTGTAGAGAGACTTACTGAAGAGCTGACACTCCAAGGAACAGAATACTTGAAACATCTTACTGAAATACAATTCAGAATACTGGCCTGAAGAGCTGACACTCTTTAAACAAACTTTAAACAGTACCTGAGACTTGAAAAGCAGGACACATAAAATGGCTTCCAGAATGCCAAGCCAAACAAACAGATCCTTCCATTCTCTGTAGATCTTGCCTTTAGCAGTGCTCAGCCTTTTGAATTTGCCACCGCTGACATCATCTGTGACATCAGTAGCTCCAGAATGGCAATTCCAACCAGGAAGCGCTTGGGAGAGCTGTGTTTCTTCAGTGCCTGCTGGCAGAAGTGACGAGCAGTGCGCTTATGTAAACACCGTTCATTACACAATGCACTTATTATTTTATTATTTTTAATATTTTATATACCAAGGGAAAATACTTGACAAACGTCCATTTTTAAAGTCCCTTACAATTAATACGTTATTTTGTTTCAATAGAACAGGCCTCTCTTTCTTGATTTTATTTGCCACTGATCTTGTTTAACTGAAGTTTGTGTTCTGTTGCAGTTTTGCAGTGTTTGTTGTGTTAGTTGTTGCTTCTAAATTAATTGGATTGTCACTTTGACTTATAAAACTTAAATATCCATTATTGTTTTTTCAATCATACATATAAATTAAACTGAACTCCTGTTCATCCGTGCAAATCTAAGACCAGGCTAAAGCAGACATTTATATAAGTTGCTTCAGGATCTCGTAAAGCACTAATCATCTGAAACAAGTTTAAAATGACCTAAGGTTTTGATTGGCTGGAGAGTAATTTTACATATTCTGCTAGTCAGAAGCTGATTTTATTGCAGACTTTTATAGCTCCTCTAATCCCTCCAATGGTATAATGTACTAAGGGGAGATTTTACAGTCTTCTTCATGGAATGTTTGAGTTCTTAGGTTTGCTTTTAAACTCTTGACCCCTACAGTGAGTGGTCTCACGTGAAGATCTATTGATTCAGTGTTTACTGTATTAATATTAATAAAATATTAAAGGAAGAAGAACTTGACACAATTTAGCAGTCTTTTGTGAAAACTTGAAATATGTGGCAAAATTTTTCAGGAATTCCAAAAAAAACAAACAAAAATACTTTTTTTCAAAATTGCCACAAAAATGAACAAATGTTTTTTTGTTGGTGTTTTTCATTTTGTTTCTGGAAAAAAAATGCCGGAACACATGCTTCTTAATACATAATGATAGAAAATTTGTAACAATTCCTTTATTTTCATTTTTTATTGCTATGATGGATTATTAAATTGATTCTTATCCTAACATTTTTACATGTATCTGCGTTAGACAGGTCCTGTATTAAAAGATCCAGAGGGGGTTATTAACTTAAGTCCAAATTGTGTGTCCAAAGGTGTGAATTCTCCAGCTAAAGACAGTTGCAACAGACTGCTACTGTTGCAGTCGCAGTTGAGACTTTACTATGGAAATATTGTCGCAGTCGCAACTTTAAAAAATTGTTGCGACTTTATACTGGGAGAATTGTTGCAGTTGCGGATTTGCTATGGGAATCCGCTGTTTGAGAATTCGACAGTCGATTTTGGACTTTATAGAATAACCTCCATAGAATGAAGTAGTCTTGGGCCAGTGTAACAGCCCCACAGGCAGAAACCTGGGGCCAGAAGAATGCCAACAAAGAATTGTTCTTTTTTTCAGTTCTTCATACTTCAGATGGATGATTAGTTAGACTTGCAAGTTATGGAGAATGTTCTTCACTTGTTCTTGACAATACCAGTAGTTTTTTATCAAATCATTATATTTTGCATCAGAAATATATATTTATGCTGTGTCTTTGTTTAGATCAAATTTGGTACACTACCGAAAATCTATGTATTTACAGACAAATGCCAATTTCTAATCAATGACTTGCAAATTTCCGATTTTTCTTTTAGACTTCTAGCTTGAATGGAATCAGACACTGATAATGATAGTAGAAACTTCTCCAAGGGATGCTGGAATGAATGAATGTTTCAGTCTTTCATTAAATAGATCTATTTAGGAAAAATCTACAAATGTAAAAACTGAAGCCAAGGGGATCCAAATACTGCAATATATTCTTGTCCGTTTTCTAGTCTTAGCATGAAAGTGGTATTAAGCTGAAGTAATTCAGTCAAAACTGAAACACAGGAAAATTGTATAAATTTGCATTGATAGCCATTGTGGGGTAGAAAAAGCAACAAATGTTCATATTACAGAAAGAACTGGAAAGAAAGCGCAAAATGAAAAACCGGCACTAAGTGCCTTATCAATTGTAAATAAATGAGTGTGAGAACCCCAACACGTCTACCAATTACTCAGTGAGGGAGGGGTGGTGACTGGTGAGGAATCGTGAAAACTGTTAAAACACCTGTTAAAACACTCTTTCTGTAATCCATTCTTTGAGGTTTGAGGCCCCCGCAAAGGAAAGCTGCAATCAACCTAATTGATTTCATTATCAAGATTTTTTTTGGACTTTTTTGGACTTTTGATTGTTAATTGTGATTTATTTATTATTTTTTATTTTCCATATATTTTTTATCCATTATTGATCACCACCATTTTTTCACCTATTCTGTTAGCGCTACCAGTCTTTCTCTTTCTTCTAATGTTCATATTGCAAAAGTCATTAACAGTATCTTTAAGAGGGTATATGTAACAACATGAAACATATGTAACAACATGAAACATATGTAACAACATGAAACATATGTAACAACATGAAACATATGTAATAACATGAAAGAATGAGAGGCTTGAAGAATGCACAATATCAGACCAACCATACAATCAACAGTAAGTGCAAACGTTCATGGATCTCAGGAACACACAAGGGGTTACCACGGGAACTGAGTCACCACTATAGCGAACCCAGAGCCCATTACGCCTCCGGAAGCACTAAGGCATACCAAAAATAGAACACATAGGGCTACCAGTGCAAGGTGGTACACCTCTAGAGGCACAAAGGTGAACTGTGACAAAGTGCAGGTAAACCCACAGGAACATACAATTCATAGTGAACATAGAGGCAAATGTGGATCCTCTTTAAGACAGTGGGATTTGGCACTGGTTAATAGTGATGAGCGATGATATCGAGCAAAGTTGAAATTGGTACGATTATTACAATTATCGGGTGTTATCGATGAGCCGATGATTGTAAAAAAATCGTAACGATAATCGTCATCGCTCTATAATCATTATGAGTCTGACATATGCATATTAAACAGGCGCCCTTTTTTGTGCTTCCTGCAATTTTGGTGGCCAGCAAATCAGGGCAGAGCACAAAAGGGGTGGGGGGCGAGGGTGAGCAACGTCACCACTGGGCTGTGTATGGATCTCATTGGCTGCAGAAATCACATGACTGTTTTTTTAATATATTTGGCTCACTGGCTGATTAGCATCATTCGGTTTTCAGTTTGACTGAGAGTCTGAGTCTGAGACTGATACTGGTACACTTGGCACAACTGGTACACTTAGCTGTCTCTCCATAGCTTTTTTAAAAGCTCTGAGCCAGATTGCCAGTGTTTAGCAAGCCTGAACAGGTTTAGTTCATCTTTCTTTTCAGTTGCAGATAGTGACTGAGGCCCTTATTCACAAATGTGCGAAGTGAGCAGCGTAGTGTTCAACTCACTTCGCACATTGTGTTATGCGCATGC
>WMED01001595.1:0-25785 GCA_019650415.1 Pipa parva
GTCCAACCCGTTACTAGCATGGTGTACCTAATAAAGTGGCCGGTAAGTGTATATATATATTGAGTTGTGCTAAGCTTTAATTTAGTCATTTAGTGCTGATTCAAGAAAAGCAGGCTATTCCAAATCTGACCACATATGGTTTAGTCCAAAATAATGTTTGGAATGCGCTGAGTCGCAAGCTCTTAGCTGGTTTGAATAACAACAACAATCAATATATAAGATTCAACTTATTGAAAGAAATAGTTGGAGCTATGAATGAATGAGTCAGTAAAAAGAAGAAAAGTTGTATAGTCAGATGGTTATAATTATGGTGAGAGCTTATTTAAGGAATAGAAAAAAAAAACAGTTTTCTTGAGTGCCCTTTTCATTTCCCAGAAGTGCTGAAATTTTTTATCTAAACATAAGTTAATAATGTTGAATCCAAAGGGGGGTAGAATTAAAAGAGAAGAGGGAAAATTAACTTTATTGAATAATATGTCCAAGGAGAGATCGATAGAAGAGATATGGAAAAATAAAGATGCATATAGCCAAAAAAAAAAGATGGAGATCAATTGCTCTAGCAAGAAAATGCTTACAAAGTATAACATGAACATGTGTGAAACCGAAATATTGAAAAGTAAATGTTAATCTAGTAATTCAGCAGTTTCATGAAGTTTGGTCCTTATAGCCAGATCTATCATAGCACATTTCATCTTAACATTTCTCTCATAACTATAAACACCAGGAAAACCACCTCCAATATCCAAAAATAACCCAAGTGTTAAAAGGTTAGTCATACGCAGTAGAGTTATGCACCATGTTAGCCATAGATTTAAGCAAAGACAAGAGAGTATAGGGTGATACCTTTTATTGGCGGAATAGAGGGTAAATGCAAGCTTTCGAGACTCCTAAGGCCTCTTCATCAGGCAATAATATTGTCATTCTCAGTTTCATATTATTGCCTGATGAAGAGGCCTTAGGAGCCTCGAAAGCTTGCATTTACCCTCTATTCCGCCAATAAAAGGTATCACCTATACTCCCTTGTCTAAGGTTAGTCATACCAAACACATACAACATGCTTCAAATGTATTTATTCTGAGCTTCTTAAAATTCAGAACATTTTCTAGAAAAAGATCACGTTTTTAAAATGTATTTACCCTTATTTTGTTGGATGGTCTGGTATGTTATGTTTCTCTACTGGAACTGTTGTCTTTTTTATTCTTACTTATATATTGAGTGTATTATTAAAGTTCCAACAGCTTTGTAGAGATGAACTAGTCTATGCGCCTTGTGGTGCTTACAATCTAGTTTCCCCACACAATGACACCCACACACACTGACACAGACTAGGGCTAATGAACCTAGTATGTTTTTTTGGATTGTGGGAGGGAAACTGGAGTACCTGGAGGAAACCCAGTGTAAGCATGAGATGAACATACCTTTTTCATTTTCATTTCTGCCAACAGCTGTTTTAATTAAAGTGAGATTAGGCAAAGCACTTATGAATGAGAAGCAGCTTGTTTCACTCATATCATTCTACGAAATCAGAAAAAAAAGCAATACTTTTTTTTCCATCAAATTAGCAAAAAATGTGTATTTTTTGGCTTACAGTGCAGAGATTTAATTAACTAGATTTTTTAAGTGGATGGAAAAGTCTTATATTGTTTTTTTTTATATTTCATTATTCATCCCAAAACAAGTACACTGTTATTATTTTCTTCTTTATATTTTCCTGCAATTACCTACATTATTATAATTATATAATACACAGTACACAGAGAAATTGCATGGAACTTACTATAAATTATAATCTTATAATCAGCTAGTTCTGACATCAGAATGATCAGATTATAAAAGCAACCGTCATTACCCTTTCCTGTTATGAATACATTATTTTGTTGAAACATATTAATGTTTTGTCTTCTCCGAGCCACTCCTTTTAACTGCTTCGGCATCTCTCAAAATGCCTCTATATCATTCCAGTGAGTAAATTTGTCACAAGGGATCATGCATTTTCTGAAACATTATTTCAAGGCTGCAAATACATTTCTGTAACAAGAATTAGGAGTTAACTAAGGATTCTGTCCACATCTGATTCTACTGTGTGAATAAAATCCTTGCAGTGCATCATGGGAAATGAATGGCAATAACCTTCCCTTTTGCTCACAATGAGGTTTACTTAAAGGACAAGTAACACCAAAAAAATAAAAATCCATTAACATTGGAATGGCAGTAATATAACTACAACATTTAGCTTTGAAGTTGAGTTTGTGAAATGTATTGCTTTCTGTCTGTGATTATTATTACTGGTTGACACCATGTTGAATGGTTGTTACCTCATGCATATGCCAGACCTGCCCCAGAAAGGAGACTACTCATTTTAACATTGTGGCAATAAACTGTTACTCCATCTAGGCCCTAATGTAGGGAGTGAAACTGCACTCTACAGCTAAGCTATAAGCCAGGGGACATTTGGGTATCATTCATCTAAAGCAGGAATTTACATAACAGTGGTCACATGACCTATGGCTGAATTCTGAAACCATAAATATTCTAATACATCCTCCCACTTGACTACCTACAAGAAAAATCAACAAGATACGGAAATACTCAATCTTAGCGGGGAGCAGACTAGACAGGGCTTCAAAAAAGTTCAAGATATACATCAAGTAAAACCAGTTGCTCACCTTGTATTTTAGGGAAATATTCCCATTTTTATTGAAGAACCTCAAACAGCACAGTGTTTTGGAGTGGCGTAATGTAATGCACCTGATGAAGGGAGGAGTTATGCCATTCCGAAACACTGTGCTGTTTGAGGTTCTGCAATAAAGATGGGAATATTTCCCTAAAATACAAGGTGAGCAACTGACGTCCTTTGATGAAAATCAATAAAATAACAAGTGTACCCAATTAACTTGTAAATGGATCAAGTCCCTCTTTAAAACACATAAATCATCAAAAACATGATTTCTATTATGATAGACTTTATTTTACTATTATCATCAATACTTTTAATGCCAAAGCCAATGCCCTAAACACTTTCACAGTGTGTTAGTATAATTACAGGCATTGCCCTTTACCTTAAGCATTGCATGAGTCTTGTGTTATACATGCAGAATCCAACTAGTTTGTCTTAACTGTACACACCAGTTGGCTTTAAAAGTTTTAAGGGAAAACCATTGAGAAAATTCTTAAAAATTAGCAGGGAATTAGTGGTTGTGTAGATACTCTTACAACTCACAAACCGCAAACTTTTCTGTGGTATTATTCTCTGTGGCATTTTCAAATTGAACCATGAACTAATGCCCGATTGGTTCATTCAGCTCTAGATTAAGATGCATAGATTAATTTACAAGCTGAGAATCAACCTAGTATTTAATTTATTTGGTTTTAAATCACATTACATTTAAACTGAGAAGTTTATTGATTAAATAATCAAAATAAAAAAAACTGTGGTTGATGTCAGTGATGGGAGATTTAAATGCTGAGCACTGCAAACAGGCTGCTCAAGTATCTATGTCCTACAGATGATACTTACCTAAGGTTCTTCACTGGCTGGCATTTTGGGAGAGTGTTTTCAGCTTGATCAGCCTTTGCTATATATCTGCTTGTGCTTAAAGGGATCTGCAGTTTCTGTGTGTCTCCTGAGTGTCTCTTCACAGCTAGCACAACAGCCATAATCCTGTCAGCACCTACTTTGTTACAGCAGCAGGCCAATGTATCCAAGGAATGCTAGCCCAGGAGATGATTTTCAGCTCCAAAAGGTGCTGTGTGTTCCCTGAGATCTGTGACACCTGCAGGGGTGAAATTTATTAAACTTGGAAAAGCCATTTTGGATTTTCTGAATTTGATCAGGAGAATACCCTGAAGTTTCTCGCAGTAAGTATCTTGAGATTTGCTTTGATCGATACTTGCCGTGCAAAACTTTTCTACTGAATTTATCTATGGAAAGGGTAGCCATACTGTATAGCTACCTTTCTATGGATTCAATAGAAAACGTTTCTCATGGCAAGTATCGATCAAAGCAAATCTCGAGATACTTACCGCGAGAAACTTCAGGGTGTTCATGCGAATATTAAACTCTGAAAAGCGAAAATGGCTTTTGCGAGTTTAATAAATTTTGCCCCAGGGTCTGCTTACCAAGGGACTGGGGCAAAAAAAGTATTCCTGTCAAATAAATTCAGCACGTGTTTTCATTCACAACATAAAAATTGCAAAATATTTCAGTATAATCCACGTGGCACAATGCTCTAGTAGTTAAAGGGATAATATGCTTATCCTATTTTATAGCCATTCCATTTTGAAAGCATGAGCAGCCCTATCTTCAGTCTAAAAAAGTAGCTGTCAAGATCACTGATTTAACCTGTTATACTTGTAAATATTATATTGCAGAAATGTATACATACAAGCCAACTTTACCTGTGAAAAAGGAAGACACTAGAGGCTTTAACATATTTTATTACAACATTGCAGACCTGTATAAGATCTCTTTATTTGAAGGAACACTCTGGCCAAAATTGAAAAAAAAATGCATTTGCAAATTTATACCAATTACTAACTTTTAGTGAATGCGTTTTGTTTTTTTTTCAATTTTGGACAAAAAGTACACTTTCTTACCTGTAAAGAATTGCTGTCCAGCACTTCCCTGTTGCAGACTCCATCTTCTTTCTGTGCTGGCGACTCTACTGCGTCCAGTTCAGGCAGTCCATCTGAGGTGCATTCTGCTCTGCAGCCGCTCTCCCTGTGAAGCCCCACATTGGCATTTCCTAAAAGTCACATGGGAGAGCATGACATCATCAATGGAAGACGCGTTGATGACGTCACTCTTTCCCATGTGACTATTAGGAAATGCCAATGCGGGGCTTCACAGGGAGAGCGGCTGCAGAGCAGAATGCACCTCAACTGGACTGCCTGAACTGGACGCAGTAGAGTCGCCAGCACAAAAAGAAGATGGAGTCCACACAAAGGACAGTACTTCTTTACAGGTCAGAAAGTGTTCTTTTTGTCCAAAATGTAAAAAAAAAATGCATTTACTAAAAGTTTATAATTCGTATAAATTCGCAAATGCGTTTTTTTTTTCAATTTTGTCCGAAGTGTTGCTTTAAATAGGTGTGTTGGCACGTATAGTATACAATCCAATTCAGAAGAAAAGGTTTCTAGTTAAATATATTTTCTGGACAATTTATTGTATAGGTAGGCTTGTCACCTCATCCCTATAAAAACAAACACACATAAAATTCATTGGTGCTTTATTCAGAGAATCCCTCGCTTTCTGTTTCTTACACACTTTCTGAATCTATAAGTGAGTGCCCTGAGTTGAATTTAGACTGGGTGCCCTTTAAAAGAACTAAAAATAGGTCTTTTTTTTTAAAAGTGGTTCAATAAGGTTTAATGGAGTCCTATAAGAGTTTTGTACTATTACACTTAAAAAAACATTATAAAATTATATTTAAATTGCAATATTTTTTCAGATTGACTGAGTTATGGGATCAGATACAATAATGTTACCATCCAGGGCGAAAGATCCATTTGAATGTATGCCCAATGCCAGACTTATTTGATTTGTTGGACATTTAAGATAGTATTTAAACAGCAGGCAAGCTAAGTATATTTTTATCTACATCCTAAGTGAATAAAATAAATAAAATCTTGAATGACCTGTTTTCATTTTTATGGAACATAAGAATATCAGGCCTAGATCTGCCATGTGAAGACTAAGGCACACTTGGAAAGTATCTTTTTGTTCTTGCTCCTTCATGGGAAGACAAAGTTAATTGGCATATGGTTGTTCTCCTTTCACCATGAATGACCTTTAATTGTTTTGTCTAGCCGGTAGTTGTGCCAATATCAGGAAGCTGTAGGAAGCCCAGACATCCACTTGTATCAGCTGTCCTTTTCTTTATCTCATCAGAATGATTGTCTCTAGTGGTAGATGTCTATAATGACCAACTGCTTACCAGGTGAGGCTTTATAGATTTTCTGAAATGGATGTCTCATTTGTTTGCCTGGTTATTGCAATATGTTCTTCAGTGATCAGGTGTTATGATTGGGTTGAGGGCAGAGGGGGTATGCTTGAGACGGGTAACAAGACTTAATTCCCATGAAGGCAGGAAAAAAAAAAAGAATTAAAAAAAAAAGAGAAAGCAATTTTTTTTCCCCTTAGATGGGGGATTCTCTGCATGACTTCCCCACTGATGCGATCATGTGCTTTCAGGCTGTGATTTTATTAACAATTCATATGGAAATTGAGGGCACTGAAGGATCAGATTCTCACATAAACTTGATCTATTCATGAATGCAGCCCTCTGTTTGCCCTGACCCGGCATGGCTTAAGACACAGATTGTGAAGCCAGTTTGCTAAAAAAGAAAAGGGGAAAGAAAAATGAAAAGCCAGCACATTCCGGTAGTGCGCACAAAAGCACTGGAGCACATATTCAAACATCTCCCCGCAATAATGGACTTATTCTCTGGTGCTACCGGTACTTTATACAAAGATTACCTCAGGTATCTTTCCTCTGATACTGCCACAAACAAAATATGTCTGAAATTGAAAATATCATTTTTAAACAGAAGGTTTTCTTTATTGTTCATAAATGGGCTTTCTAAAATATGTATAAACTGGTTATACATCACCGATAAGACTTATTTATCCACAATATATATCAGCGCTATAGAAATGAAAACATACATACAAGTTTGAGATTACAATGGAATGGAAGATTCCAGAGTATCTATCAGGGGACACATCTGTGTGGGGTTATTTACCTCAAGCACTGAATCAGGCTACGGGGCTATATATTTCTGTTATAAGGATAGTCTGTATCACAGCAGTAAAGTAAGACAATGTGTTGGGTTGGGAGAAGGAGATTGCCTTTAAAAAAGGACTAACTTTACAGTACTCCATTTTTTCAGTGCTAATTTGCTTTAACATATTAAACGTTGGCTTAAGGCAAAAGGTCATACATAAAAATGATCATCAGCACCCAAATAATGGTCATAATAAGTATCCAAATATCAGCTGACCTGATGCTAATTGAACTTCAGACAGTGCTGCTTGATGCACTAAAATCCCAGTGGCAGGGCAAGGTCTCTGAGAGAATCAAGGGAATTGAAAAGTAAGCACTAGCCAGATGCAGCAAAGGTGGTACTGAAGGAGGAGGGCTGGAGGGTACTCTGCACTACCAATTAGAAGGGGTGAGCAGAGGAACATGGCAGGAGTACAGCCATTTGAAGAGAGCAGAGAACCCCAAGCGCTGGTAATGAACCAGCAGATGTTGCAAAGGTAATGCCGAAGGTTAGAGGGTATTCTGTACCACCACTGAGGCAGGTGAGCAGCTGTATATGGCAGAAATATTGCCGGTGGAGGGTGAGTTCTGAGAACAGTCTAATGGCTCAAACAAAAGTGCCAGCAAAGGGTAAACCGACAAGTAGTCTGAGACTGGCCAGGGGTAAAAACCACAAAATCACAAAGCGCAATACCAACAGGGATAACACAGAAATCAATAGTCCAGAAAACAATGCCTAAGTCACAAATCCAAAAACCGCTTTTACTAACACTAAATTTCCACTGCTTCCCTCTGCCAGCCAAATTGGTCTGGCAGGGAACGTTGGTAAACGACAGCCTATTATTAGGTTGGCTGCTCAGTGATTGGCCCAGGCAGCACTACCTGTTTAAACCCAGGCAGTACCTACACAAAGTTAACATGCAGCCTGACAATGACAGAGCTCCTAGGCATACTTACAGTAGGTACATAAAAATATTTGGAGAGCCAAATACAAGATGAAGAGATGATTGTTTTCATCAGTGTAGCCAGGGAGCTTGTAATCACAGTGTCTGAGATAAGACACTAAAAATATTAATGACAATTTTATGAAAATTGTATATCTTTACAGTGATAATAGTATGTGAGACAGCAAACATATATTTTTTTAATCATGAGTTTCACTAGTAACATGTTTAGAGGTACTTTAGATGTCTTGCTTGAGTTTTCAACAGTTTATTTGTGTAATAAAGGTAACCGGATAATCTATAATGACTACAAAATGCTTACCAAATGCTTGATAAGTTCATGGCAAATGTTAAAATGCTGAAATTCTACAGAATTATACTAACCCAAAACAACCAATCAACAGTGATCATTCACTTGTTATAGGGCAGAGATGACAAACCTATGGCACCCGTACCAGAGAGGGCACTCGGAGCCCTCTCTGTGGGCACATGCACCGTCACCACCACTGCTATCCTTGATCCCGCCTCTCCCGATGCAGGCGCGATGACGTCACTCATCAGCGTCTGCACTTCGGGGGAAGGTGCTGTTGAGTGACCAAACCTTTTTGGCATCACTGTTCGCCATCACTGTTATAGGGGGTTTGTAATAATAAAAGTCAGCCTTTGGCTGTTTTGAGTTAATATACCTAAGTAAATGTCTCCTAATAGAAAATAAAGTTGAAGAGATCTGTTTGTTTTTGGAGAATATGTACCATGCTTATCATGGCGGTCATTATACCTCTTTTTGTCCACTTTTTTGCAATACCCTTTTTTATTTTTGTTGTTATTTCTTTTGGAAAAATAGGAGTGGTAATAGAATTACCCATAAAGCCACTCACTTTATCCACTATCAAACAGCAAAGATGACAAAAATACTTTTTATGGCAAAAAAAATGCACAGAAAAGTATATTTATTTATTTGTTTGCTCACTTAAGCATTTGATTAATGACATCTACAGAAGTAACATACGTAGTTTATTACGCTGAAAAAAGACACAAGTCCATCCAGTTCAACCTATTAAGTAATATGTATATGAATAATATCCACATTAGGCAACCCTTCAAAACTAAGCAAAGGGCAACTATGTCTTTTGTTTAATGGTAGCAGTGCTATTATAGGATAAAACTGATACATTGAAATGGTGAAAAAAATTGTATAAATAAAGACCACAGCGGTAATGTCAAATTGTATTTATTAAAAATCAATACAGAATTTTATGAAAGCAATCAAGCTAATGATTTGGTTTATTTCTGCTTACATAAAGCGATTTCATTCAAAGATTTATTTTGCATTTAACCCTAATTAATTCCCAGATATGGGAAACTCCTGAAATGTACCAGCAACAGTCTAGGACTATCAATAATGCATTGCAGGTTTCAAGGACTGTGCAGAAAGGGCAATCACTGCTGCAAGATGATTTGAAAGACTCGCACATTTGTACATTCAAAGTACTGTACTGTGTAATAAAATGTGTTTCCCTAACATGCATGGAGATACCATTATCCAGAACTGTTCACTGAAGATAAATTATTATCCACACACATTGATATATGTATCTTTCCTCCCCCACAGGAGACAGCAGATGTGCATTCCTTCTGGGAACTTTGCAGGTAAGGGATTGCTAATGTTACAAATGTGTTCTATTTCTCTTGCTTTTGTACATCCTGGATTGAAAAGAAAGCTCGTTATTAACATATTCGCAGGCAAACAGGCTGACAAAGCCATTTAAGTCAGAAACATAACCCTTTCCCAGAATACCTTGTATCTGCAAGATCTTGCACTGGTTTAAGTATAAGGCTGTGTAAGGCGTGTGATTGAGCTAGGTAAGACTGTTCCTGGATTGCATTTCTTGTAAGTTGATTCTTGAGGTTGTTAGCTTTTCAAACCCTTCTATATATATATATATATATATATATATATATATATATTTTTTTTTTTTTTTTTTTTTTTTTTTTTTTTTTTTGCATTACGGTCATGTCGGTGGTACCACCTAGTAGAGAAGGTGGATAAGTGAGTGTGGAAATACGGTGTTGTCTCTTTTAAAATATATCGATTTTATTCTGTCATTCAGTTAAGACAGAAATGTGATAGATGGTCTCTATGCACATCCCTTGTTAGCTCACCGTTAAACCACAGAGAAAGCTTTTATATTTGTGTTAGAAAGCAGACTAAAGAGTAGAAGTGTGCAATATTCTCTGGATAGCGTGTTCTAATTACAAACAGAACTCTTTTCAATGTTGAAAAATATCAATGAGGTCATCCAATAAATCTAATACATATTGCAAACTAATGCAAGTAAAATATATAAAACTTTCTGATCAAACAGGATATATGTGTGTGTATGTATATATGTGTGTATATATATATATATATATATATATATATATATATATATATATATGTATATAAAAGGGTGCCCCCTGTGGTAGGACATAAAGCTTTAGTTATAACGGTGCCTGGTATTCTTTTGGCATCTGAAATCTTATCCATAATTAGAAAATACATTTTGTTTTAGAAAGAATGAACTGTGGGAAGACTAGACTAAGATATTTTCCATAGGAAATAAAGTAACAGGATTCCATCTTGCAGGAGGCATAATCAGCCAACGATGAATTTTCTTTACTTAATGTGATGTTGTCTAGTATAATTTACTCTTCATCTATTGCAGCGGTTCTCAACCTGTGGGTTGCAACCCCGGCGGGGGTCGCACGACTATCCCACGGGGTCGAGAACTGCTGCGGCCCCCGGAAGCGCCGGCAGGACCCTTTTTAAAAGGGTTCCTGCGGGGTGACGTCGGCCCAAAACGTCACCACGTGTCACGTGTACGTGATGATGGTTGCCTGAATGTCACTATGTGACGCGCATACGTGATGATGTTCGGTCAAAACGTCAGGACATGACGTTACAGCCTGCGGTCGCGGTTCTCAAAAGGTTGAGAAGCGCTGATCTATTGCAAAGGTCTGAAAACTTGCTCTAAATTGCATAGGTCAGGTTGAGTAGGCTAACCATGCCTACTTCTCATTATTACAGTTTTCAGTAGCTACTTTTTTTTAAATAAGCGCCAGTAACTGTCTTCAAAAGAGAAATAACAGGGGGATCTGGGAGTTAATTGGCTGGGGTGATATATTCAACATTATAGTTCATAAACATTTATGTATTTTTCCTATAATATGATTGTCTTTACAGTGGTAGTAGTTCTAGAGTTGGTGTCTTTATGATTGGAATTATAAAGCTGTATAATATGCAGGCCTTCTTCATATTTGCATGTTAATTGGTCCTATACGCTGAGATTAAAATACACGTGGTTTGTGCACATACAGTATGTATTCATTAAATCATATAACTTTAATACTTTGTCTTGTGAAGTGAGCTACACAGGCTGAGAGTAAATAAGAACTGAATTAATCTGTTGAACATTTCCCTTGTGAGTGATTTATATTCTGCACCACAGGAAAGCATTCAAGGGAAAATCAAATTGCAAATCAGTTGTGGGAACAAGGCCTAAAGGTTTTGGCTTGTTAGATTGGTCAGTAACTAATCTTCATTTGGGCTTCTTATCCAGTTAGTTGATTTTAATTAATAGATATTTAATGTGCCATTGTCAGGGTTACATTACTGGTGGACATTTCTAATGTTTATTTAGGTGAGAACCACATCGTACAAACAGTCACAACTTTTTTTTTCTTGAATGATTGATTGACAATTGTAATGTTGCAAATTATAAGCATTAAGCCACAAAGTCATGAAATTCTGTGACTGTTGCTATAACATTTTGCAGTGGACAGCTATATCTGGGGATCATTTCTATAATGAAAATGTCTAGTTTGGATCTGGTTTTACTATTGTGGTTTCTGAATGTGATTTGTTGGTATTAAATGATTTGCATCATCTATACCACCTAGTCCTATTATTTTCTCATGTTTTGTTTGTTCATGAAAACATAATACCAGGAAACACAGATAAACCTTATTTCAATGTCTGCGAACGTGTGATGTCATGTAAATTTTAGTCGTTGTTTTATGCATTCACTTTTACAATTTGTGTATTATTTGGTTCACTTTAGGTCCTCCAAGGAGGGTGAATATATAAGGGGGGAGGGGTTGCAGTATTGACAATGATGATTTTGAACTTGGGCTTATACTAGATGGTTTAGTTCAGTTCTCTTCATTAGCTTTGCTCAGCAATTTATATCTTTTGAGAATGTCCTTCCATAGAAGGTTTTAGATGATGATAATTAACTCCTAATGCTAGGCTAATCTAAACACAGCAGAGTTACGGTACTCTTTTTTCTAAGCACACGGCAGTGCTGAGTGCTTAAGTTCTAGTCATGTAGCTGGTTCTAGTTTTAAACTGGATAGTCCTGTGGGGACCAAGCAGTATTTTGAACAGACATAATAAAATGTTAAGTGATAGAACCTTGGTAGGAACAGGTAAATTGACCTATTTCAGCAGGAAGAATAGAGGATTGCTGACCATGCCAGTAAATTAGCCTAGATACTTTAACAACAGGTAAAGGAAAGCTATCCATAAAGATCCCTTAGCAAGTTTTGAGGCATCAGTAACCCCACCTGGTGCCAATACATCTCTAAAAATCTTTTGAACTGCTTGTAGATGATGACTTCCAATATGGAATATGACTACATTTTTTTTTTTTTTTTATTTCGGCACTGCTGAAGGTAACCTAAACTAACCCAATCCCATAGAGATTAAACAACTTTTAAAACCAAGCACAGTTGCAATTTGTGTAAGAATTTTAAACTAGGTTCTTAAGCTGAATATTTTTCTGAACAAATCTGTTTCACAGTTGCTGAAAGAAATTCCCTGGGCAATGTAATTTTATGAAAAGAAAAGTAAAGAATATAAGCTACAATTTAAATAAATTCTCTGGATGTTTATGAATGATGTGCGAGGACTGTTAAACCATTTGATTTCCCATTTACAGTTGAATATCTCTCTCTTTCTCTCTCCCATATATTTTTTGTTATGTACCAGTTTAAAGAGGGTAGAACTAATTGTCTATCCACTTGCATGTATACATATTACTGACATATCACAATGCTTTGTTGACATGAAGTAGACAGCCATAGAAAAGCAAACCTAGTTTTCCTTAATTGAATTGTGCAGTGACATAATGTATAAAGTGCCTCAGCTCTGAAAAGCAGTATAGGAACTTGTACTATTTGCTTATAGCAGATATGTTTCCTCCATTTAAATATTACTTTGTGGACTTAATTTTACTGCAATTCCATGTGTCATTCTCTTGGAAGAGGTCTCTTGACTTGGCAGCTTTTAATTAATCTTTTCTGTCAAATTCATCGGAGTTCATTAAAATAAAAAGCTGGCATTAAATATTTATTGGAATTAATGTAGCACATATGTTATATTTAGCCAGTTGTGGACATTTACCTTTTCTAATCCAGGTAAGTTCTCATTAGACTAAGCTGCCTTACAAGATTTTCCTACATTTTATTCAGTTTTTATCACATGTCATGATGGGGCACATCCATAATGCTTTGCTGCAATCACAATGACTTACTGTACAAGATGTTTTCTTTAGATAAGGTGATGTGCTATTATTATCTGTTATTCAAATGAGACTGAGAAGTTGTTATATCTGCAATACTGACACTGAGTTATACAGTGTTTAATGTAATGTGTTCCTTTTGACCTCTCTTACACAGTTTGGCACAGTCATTTTGAAAACTGGAACAGCTGCAGAAAATGCTGTTGTATCATGTGGTGCCCCATGTTGCTAAAAATAGTGAAATATTCCTTGGTCATCTACTGCGTAGATTATCCAATAAGCTAATGCAAAAGACTGACCACAATATACCAGACAGTGCACCAGAGGTATCGTTAGGTTCTCTAAAGATTTAGGGAAATGCTCAAGTTCAATTGCACTGGATTCACAGTCACTCCAGGAGACTTGAATGTGTGTATACATGGGTTCATATCTTAATCTATACTAGCAATTACGTGTTTAATGGTACATGCCAGTGTAGTTAGGGTATACCCACCAGAGGTATAAAAAGGGTACCCCTAAGTGGTAATTATCTCCAGTCTCTGCATAAACTGATTTCAACAGCCCTTTAGGATTTCCATTGTTTGAAGCACATTTATCAAAGGGTGAATTGTCTGTAGTTGTCTGAATTTGCAACAGTTTGTCCAACCTGGCATATTAAGCAAAAATCTTTCTTTTCTTTTTTTTTTCAAATTATGTTGATTTTTCTTTTAAATTGCCAGTTTGTAACAAATCAGTATCTTTTGTTTCACATTCTTTTATATAATACAAAAAACCAAAACAAACTCACACATAAAACTCTTAATTTGTGTTTTTTCTTATTGCATTTCCCTTGTTTTATATTTCCCAGTATATACCACATTAACATCTAACTTAATAACTAATATTTTCCCTATTTTGCATGAGGAACAGAGGTATATACGTATATATTTCAGTTATTATTTTATCTTTTTTCATAGTTTTCTAGTTTCATTTTATAATATTGTGGTTTGTAGTTAACCTTGGTTCCCAGACTTGTATACATTTTTTTGGATAACCTCTCTGGTTGTATGTAATTTTGTGAATTGGAATAATTTTTTTCTACTTGTTGTTGCCATGATTTTATTGTTGGAGGTTGTGTTGATTTCCAGTTCATGGCTATGAGTTGTTTTGCATCTATTAAGGTATGTGCTAGGGAAGTTCTTGTTGCTCTTCTATCTGCTATTTCTTTAACCATGTTTAATAATATTATTTCTGGATCCATTGGTATATTTTCGGATAGTATTTGTGATAACACTTCAGTTATTTTTTTCCAGAAATCTATTATTTTTTGGACATTCCCAAACCATATGTAAGAATGTTGCTGGTGCTTCGTTGCATCTTGGACCTTCATCTGGTATATTTGGTGAGATTCAATGTAATCTGTTTGGTGTTAGGAATGTTTGATGAAGATATCTGAATTGTATTAATTTTTCTGGTACTGATGTATAGTGTAAGCTTGTATTGAGTAAGATAGTATCCCATTTTTCTTCTGTTAATTCTGGTATAATTATAGACCAAAAATCTTTATTTTCTGTGATGTGAATTGTCTCACAATTTGAAAAAATTTTCCTAAGTTATTCATGCACTACTTCAGTCATTCTATGTCAAAGTGAAAATTCACCAAGGCATACAAGCAGGAATCTATGGATTTGATCACGTTAAAGTATTATTATTAGACATAAACAGTCAAGCAGGTTCTCTACTGGGTAAGTTCTGGTGTTTTGGATTCTGACTTTAAAAAATATGAAGAATTTAAAGGTAAACATTTTTGTCATCAAGTAAGAACTGACATTAGTTTTGTAGGTCAGTGAACTTTTTTTAATTTTTTTTAAATATACATGATCTATAGATGACATGCTGTTTGACCAACAGTTGTGGACCACAAGGTTAGGAAGGAATAGTTGTAAAGCTCCCATTTGTGTCAGTGTTGATTAAAATGCATTCATTAATAGTTTGGAGGTTGTGTGTACTCGTTATCTTAATGGTATTTGGGATAGAGGAAGTTATGATTGTGGTAATAGAGGGATCATTGTTTTCCCCTGATATGGATATTTGTAATAAGTGCTTTAGTGTTCTAAATTAAGAGGTCTTTTCCAGTTAGGGCTTCAATAAACTGTCCCATACATTTTTCATACAATAAATGTAAAAATCTTTACCACTTGTATTGGCAGCACCACTAATCCAGTCTATTTCTGGGTAATTAAAGTCCCCCATTACCAACATTGTGCCAGTCTGTGCAGTTCATTTAATTTGTGCAAGGAGCTGAACCTCTACCTCCTTAGAGAGCCAATAATAAATATGTATAGTTAGTGAATGTATTTTATTCCAGTATTTAGTTCTACCCATAATGCTTCTGTAATACAAACACCTTCTACTGTGTCCTCTTTCAAACTCAGTTATTTCACTTAGTCCTTACAAACTCTGTCTATGCTATCCCTCCAAAAAGAGCGTATATCCATTTATATTAACAGCCCAACCATGTGAGGAATCAAGCCATGTTTCAACCATACCAACAAAATCATAGTATTCATCAGCAACCAAAAAAAAGCAATCAAGCTCAGCCATTTTCCTTACACACTTCTGGCACTTGTAAGCAATACACTTTAAACAAACCACTAATTGGCAATTTTAAAGACTTTTCTACCCTCATCTTACCTGTTCCATCCAGCAGTAACAGGCAATCCCTGCATATTCTAGACATCTTCCCTTATATCTTCCCTTAATATTTGATAACTTTTCCTTCCCCCTTCTGAATACTTTAAATACTTAGCCACCAATACAAGAAGCTTCTTCCCTAGCACAGTAGTCTCCCATCTATTCAGGTGCAATCCATCTTAAGAAACAAAGATGGTTATACCCCAATTAAAATGGAGCCTAGTGCTCTACAAATCCAAATCTTCCAAGCTACAATCGCACACATTAAGCTTCCTAAGCTTCTAATGCCCTGGGTATCCTGTGTAGTGCATAGCATAGGAAGTATTCCTGAGAATACTACCTTGGAGGTCCCTGGTGCCTAGTTCTTTAAATTGGTTTGTAAGGATCATTCACCTTCCATTCAATTTGTTGTTTGTGCCAACATGGCCCATGACAGGTGGGTCATCCTTGTCTATCCAGACCAAACCATGCTGAACCCTTAGGTTGCAGCAATCCTCATACAAATTAATCTATCTGTCCTTCTAAAAATATAATCTCCTACAACTGGTTGAATGTGTTCAGACTGTCATGCTTATCATTCAGACAATATCTGCACTACCTGTACTTCCAGCTGTGATTACTGTTGCCATCATATTTGTGCCACATGTTACTAGCCTGTGGAGCAGTAAACTACAAAACAGTTTTTCTTTTGTGTTTTGTTATATAATTGTTCCCATTCACTGACACCCCTCTTGGGGTGTGTGTCTTGTGTGTCTCTTTTTATTATTTCTAATACTTTCCTTTCATTAGGCTGGCCACTTAATATATTTACTTTTTCTATCTTTGGGGGTGTCTGTACCTGGGAGCAATATATCAAAAGTGGTTTCCTTAATTTCTATTAAATTAGGTTTATATGTTAGATACATTTTGTTAGTTAATATACAACTGTTTGCAGAATGATATGTTTCTTACCAGTGAGAAGCAGCAGTATGGTGTGCCTGTATAAGCCTGTTAAAGGAACAGTTAGGCCAAATTTAAAAAATATATTATTTAAGCTTATTAACCCCTTTTTTCCAACATGATCTATTATCAATTTTTTGAAAAAAAAAAGTTACATTTCTTACCTGTAAAGAAGTGTTATATAGTACTTCCATTGTTGCATTCTGAAACCTGAAACAGCGCTGGTAACTCTATGGCATTCTGAACAAGAGAACCTATCAGGAGCACATTCCTCTCTTGCTGCGTTCCTACTGAAGCCCAGTATCCACACTTCCTAGAACTCACATGGAAGAGTGTGCACATCATCAATGCGTCCACCCTGTATGATGTGCACGTTCTTCCTGTCAGTTCTAGGAAATGCCAATGTGGGGCTTCAGTAGGGGTGCAGCCAAGGAATGAGCTCCAGATAGGTGTTCTCTTTCCCAGAATGCCATAGAGTCACTGACGCTGTTTCAGGCTGGGGAATGCAACACGGAAGTGCTATATAGCTCTTCTTTACAGGTAAGAAATGTAACTTTTTTTTTTTAATTCTAACAAAACTTATTGGCAAAAAGGGGTTAATAAGCCTAAATAATAAAAAGTATTTTTTTTAAATTTGACCTGACTGTTTCTTTAAGAGCGAGTGCAGCAGTACTCCCTGGGATTTAAAGGAATGCTGCATTTTATGCTTTGCCATGATTATTTCTATCATATTTCTAATATATTATTATATGAATTATTCTATCCACTGTGGTTACCATTCATACACATTCTGCCATTATGGATAGTAAAACAGTGCATGAGCTGTATCTTTTACCTGCAATAAGTGAAAGGAATGTGCACACACTCTGAGTTCCAGTATATAACCTCTGTAATGGACCATGGGTGCAAGGTGCAGAAGCAACATTTCAGGGGGTTTAACTACCCTTCGTTAGGCCTTCTATCCTCAGAAAAGTAAAACTGATTTACTTAATTTCCATGTCTAGTTATTCTGTCCTCTGAAGATAATACCTAGTCTTACCTAGAAATATTTTCAAAGAGCTAAAAGATATTTAAGATGAGATACTTTATATTTACAGATATTTATCCACTATTGTTCCTGCTCCTGTGGAGCTTACAGTCACCTATAAAGACTAGGGCCAGTTTGGTCAGTGAAGCAACTGTTTGTGGATGAACCCAGAGAAGGGTTCATCCACAAACTATAATTCCTGGCCAACTGGAAAACCCAGCCAGTCCTGGTATTTATCGACTCCTTTTTGGGGCCCCCAGACTTCCTGCTGTGTGACAGACTAGGATCCAGTTTGTAGCTTGGCTAGTACTGCAGGGATTTTCAGCAGAGGATAAGAAGATTAAAAATTAAGGCATAATCCTGAAACATACTGAAAACTGATTGGCCAGACAGGTTAGGGTAGGCATAAAACAAGAAAACTCCAAAGGCAGAAAAAGGTCATAAACAAGAATAGGAAACATGTTTACAGGACTTCAGCAGTTCTGAACAAACAAGAAACCAGCTTGGGAAAGGTTACAGTAAATTAAGGAGCTTATATAGGCCAGGGATTGGCTGAATGATCTGCACCTAGATTAATTAACTGCTGTAGGAAAGCAAGTTCAGCACTAGCCTGGGAACAGCTCATAAACTCTGACTCCCAGCTCAAGAGCACAATAGTGTGGTGGTAGAGTCACTCAACAGGAAGCAGCATGTCGAGAGTTCAAGCCCTCAAAAAGTGGTTCAAGTTAAAATTACTGGAATACCTTACAGTCAGGCTCTAATTAATACACCAGTATATTTTTGGAAGGAAACAAAGACACCCAGAGAAGACCAACCCAAGCCTGGAGAGAAAATACAAACTCCAAGCAGATGATGTTTTGGGTAGAATAGAACTTCAGAAACCAGCACTTAAAGGAATCAATACTAACCTGTGAACTACTATTCCACCCAAAGTAATCAGATTTTCATTTCTTGTGTATCCTTAAACAGCACTCCATTGATTTGTGACAAAAGATGTGCAGTTTTCAGTAAAGCACTGTATTGGTAGACTAACTGGGCTACACTGGAATTAAGTACATTTAATGTGAGTTGTATTTACTACTGGAAATGGGGTGATAGGAGTATAGACAGCACTTTGTGTACCTTTTTAAGAGAGGGGTGTTGTTGGGAGTTTGAACGATCCTGATGAAGGAAGGCTAATCACCCCAGAAATACTGAATCAAGTTATTTGTAGTGTCATCATGTGTACCTGATGTAGGGGTCATTCCCTGAAATACTTGTTTACAATTCCTCAATAAGCAAGTTGAAGAATACTTTAATGGGTATTAATTGCTGTTTGGCATATTTGTTAATTAATATGATTCCTATTTGCTTTGTACAATGGGATGTGCAGAGGATGAAAGTGATTTCTCATTCTGTATCTAGACCCCCTGATAACTGAGATAATAATTCCTAAAATAAAATCTTATTTGCTCTTAGTCTTAAGAACATCCCCTCCTTTCCCTTACTATTCAGAACATGCAGGTATTATCTCTATTCTTTCCCAAGTGCCTTATTACCCTCCATCACAGTTCTTTTTTGGGCTAGATAAAAAGGCGGCAGTTGTGTTTAAGAGCTGCAAGTGTTTAACATATGTATTGATTAAATTCCTACATTTACTACCCTGGAGTTATCCTTTGGATTACAACACACTTCTTTTACAAAAACAACTAAAGCTCTCCTCATCAGAATATTTTTACAGCCATCCATTTCTAAAATGAACAGAAACTTGAGTAAAATTGCAACCACCATGCTGCCCTGGTAAAAAAAATACTGTTATCCTCAATAGAGTAGGGATGAGTACACATTTATATACTGAACTAAAGAATTGGGTATCAAGTAAATGAGCAAGAAAATCCAGAAAAAAGTAAGGTAATTGTGTCTTTCTTTTTTTCTCATAGTAGAGACTGGGTCTTGGGTCAGTCATTACTAACAAATAAGAATATCCTGTTACTTAGGAAGAAAGGGGCATCTATTTTGTTATTCACTAGATTGGTGTTGATTTGCCACATTTTAATTGTATACACTGGTTTTATGCTGGAATGTTGATGGTTTATATTTTATTGCCAGTGCTTTGTAGTATTTCAAAAGATTTACATTTTGTTATTCTTGTACCTCCATGGGCACAATGCAGTCCCAAAAGTAATAGGATTTTCCATGGCACCCCATGATTTTCTATTTTTCACTCAATGAAAATTTATATCAAGGAAAACATTTTGAAATGGTTTTGGCAAAACAATGACCTAAGTCTAGTGTGATTGGTCCAGAATATATAGTTGTCTAGGGTGCATAGCTAAAAGAAATGGACTAAAAAAGATGAAATTTTCTTTACTCTATCTAAACGAATCATCTTGAATTGTTTTACATTAAAAAGCACTAAAGCGAAAAAACATAGTGTATTGCAAGTATTACAAAATGGGGCTCTCCATTTATTGTGAACTTTATTATCCAGCATCTTTGGCTGTAAGAAGATTCTGAGAATTTCATTTAGCAACAGCTGAAGGATGTCCATGCTGTGAAGTTTACTAGCTAGCTTTGTTTTGTCTTTGGACTTGACTGTTGTATAATTCTTTAAATTGAATTGATTGTGTGGTTGCAATGAAAGCAACAAATTGATTTTTATCCAGAGTTACAAAGAGTAAATAGAAAAATGTTCCCATCTTGACCTTCTGGGGAAGCTTTTGGGATTTGGGGATTTAGTGGTGCTAAACCCATGCCTTACTGCATGGTAGAATGCAAATGAAAAGAAACCATTTCAGCAGAATTCCAAAATTAATCCATAGGGAAATTACTAGAACACAAAAAAGGGTGGAGGAGCTCTGTAAAAGTATTTTAACAGCGCTCATCTTATTCCAAATGACAAAGCTGTGCATTCAAAGATTCATTTGAATGCATAGGTTTATGTATTAAAACAGTTATAAGATGTTTTATTTGTTGACTTTCTGTGTTGTAACATTTTAGAGAACTAATAGTTGTAATTTTTAATTTTGTTTTGAATATTATTACATTAAGGGTGAAATTTACAAAAGTGGAAAATGATTCTTTCACCTTTTTTGGCTGTTTTTAGCTGCAAAAACATAGTAAAATATATTTTCTACCTTTTCGGATGATTTTTTGCCCATTTTTTGGGTGAAAAACGGCTGAAAAATGGGGGCGAAAAGTTTTTTCCCATTTTTGCAGCAAAAAATTACCCCCAAAAAATGCGAAAAAGTAAAAAAAAAAATGATTTTTTTTACTTTAGTAAATTTCTTCCATAATTGTTAATTTACATCTAATACAAACTGATACCAGGAATTGTAGAAAGGAGTCAATAACATTTTCTTAACAATCAACCAACCAAATAACAGCTATTTTTTTTTCTAACTATGATGTAGAAATACATAATATTTGTTGCTGCTTCATTCCAAGGTTTGGTACTAAATTGTTGTGTTTATGCTACAATGATACAAAAATTAACTTAAAGTTGAACTACTCAGCTACACACACACACACACACACAGTTATCAGCAATAGTTTTTTTGCTTTTTTTGACCAGTAGTAGTTCTACATAGTTGCCTGTAAGTATCATTTTTGGATTGTAATTCCTGTGGAAGCAAAGAAACGCAAATTCAGTATTTTTTCTTTACTAAATCATTTTTTTAATTTTATCAAATATGAGTTGCTTGCAATTTTAAACTTTTGTTTTTCAGTCTGTTTTGTGCAGGTGGAGAATAATCGTTTTCTACACGTTCTTGCGATATATATGTTTCCTTTATTAGTTTACAGGATTCTTTATTAGTTTATAGGTTTATAGGATAAGTATTCATTTAGATATTTAAAGTTTATTTTACTAATCCTTGACAATCCTTACATTTTTACATCAATAGTAATCTCCAAGAGCACTCATCTTTTAAGGCCACTTGATGTCCTGCAGGTTGTGGTAGAACAATTCACAAGAAAAGCTTAGACATTGAGCTTTGTTATTTTTTTACTCCATTTTAAACCCTTTGTTCACAGTAGGATGCCATTTTTGTACACAGCATGTTGCAGCTTGACTCTGATCTAGTGTATCTTGAATTCTAAGTCAGCAGTTTTTTTTTTTAATAGCTGCTTCTTAAACTATCTTTTTGAAATTATAATATGTAAAGATCCAAGAATAATCAAATCCCTATACAGAAAAATAAAGTAAAAACTTGTTTTAGTGATTTGTTACTTAAACAGTTAAGTAAATGAGGAATTTTGGGTGCCAAATTAATGTGTTTAAATTAATTGATTTCATCAAATACTAAGACATATTGAATTGTTGGTGTAAAATGCCTTTCTTTGGTTAAGCCTATGCAGTTACTGAAAGAAAAAATTCCTAATGTTGCAGATGAATTTATAGTTATAAATGTTTCACTGTAAGCATAAAGCAAATCTAAATCTTGTTTTAATTTAATATTATGCAAAATAATATTAGATTGATCTCCATCCTATTGTGTCAACCACAACCTGGCACTTAAAGTGATGTATCCTTGTGATATTTTACTTGTATTGTGTAATGCACTTTTTCCTTGTCTCTATTGTATTTGTATTGCTGAATTGTACAACGCTGCGTAAATTTGTAGCGCTTTATAAATAAATTTATGCATACATACATACATTAGTACTACTATTTAGATTTGAGTATTAACTGTTAATTTATGGAAAGCTTACAATATTTATATTTTTCATAATATTTGTCATTCTCCGACTTTCTATGTATGGTTTAATTTTCAGCAGATTATTTAAATTTTTTTCCCATATAACTATTGTATAAAATGTTATAACTTATTATATTCCCAATGTGTCTTCTGTTTTATCTCATTCTTTATATACCAGCCAATAACATTAGTTTTATCAGAAATACTTTGACTAATACATCATTATTGTGTTGTTTAGGCCATTAATAAAACTATTTGCTAGGTGAAATATTTGTCATATTTTGTACACACATTCTATGAAACCACAGAAATGAAAAAAATTCATGTGTAACAGTAAAAAGTGTACTAAGAATGGTATCAATACTTGAGAGAAAACCTAAAATACCATTTGCATTATTTCCTAAAGTATAAATTTATTTTAATGAAAAAGGTATTCAAAACAATATGTTCAGTGTTTTATCTAAACATTTTGCATCCATACATTAAAAAATGGTTTAATACACTACATAGTTTGTAGACTGCAACAAATGGAGTAAACGTGATTCTGTTTACAGAAGTAGATTTTTTATGGAAATCTGAAGCGAAAAAAAAAAATGATTTTTTTTTTATAAAGTTAAATATATTGGTTTATTCTATGATTGGCAAATAATTTATACTATATTGCAATATATTTCTTTCCCAAGAAAATGCATGAATATTACAAAAACAGAGTAAAATAAAACCCATTAAAAACTGCTCACATTTCTAGAAAGTTGAATAAAAAACTCTATTACTGTTTTAACCAGTTAAAATATACATTTGTAAAAATAGTTGTATTTCAAACTCATTCAGCTTTAGATGATATATATTTTTTATACAACAAACATTTTCTGCTTTTAAACATTTCTCTTTGCCTACTAATTGTTGTTACATTGTTACATTTTAAGCACACTTCAATTTTTGTGTTCAGCTAGAAGTCATCGTGCTAGACTTAGAGGTTGGATGAAAAAATATTCTAAGTGATAGTAACATATTACCTGTAACAATAAGCTTTTTTTTTTTTTAGAGCAACTCCCATGAGCCTACAGCAATGGAATGAAAAAGATGTGTAGTAAAACCTTGACCAAAAATATAGGACAAAACTAAAGAATGCAAACACACTCTTATATTATGTCAAAAACATAGTAACATAGTTTATAAGGCTAAAAAAAAGACACAAGTCCATCCAGTTCAGCCTATGTTAGATATAAAGATATTAGATAGAATTATTGACACCACACCATTAGCTTTTTAATACAATGACAGACTAGAGTAAACATAGTCTCTTTGTAAGAGTTGAAAAATGGTTACCTTTGTTAATTACAGTTAAAAAAACAAGCAAAACATGAAAACTTTGCAAAAACATTTTCTGTAATTGAACAATATACAGATATACATGCTCAGTGTTTGTCCTGTTGAAGAAAAAATGTATGTGGAAGAATTGAAAGAAAAAAAAAATATATATATATATATATTCCTACAAAACAAAGCTATATTTAGGAAATCCAATATCTCTAAAAGAAAATAAATAAAAAAGAATAATAAACTATTGCGAGGGACACATTGATTAAAACATGCAAGTATTAACAATGAGCCCTCTGACCTTCTTTTCACCTTCATTTCTCTATTTATAAACAGAAAATAAATGATGAAATGACAATTAATGCACTGTTGTGCACTTTTGCAGTAAATATATTTGAAACCAAAGGCCACGCCATTAAGCGTGTTATTGGAACAAACAATGTTGGTTTCCTTAAATCATTATAGAAAACAAGTAATGAATGCATTCAAATAAAACAAAAAGAAAAGAAATGCTTCAGTCTAGAGTTAAAAAAACAGGAAAATCTTGGCCCACCGCTCAGCTTTGGGTAGAAAAGTGCTTGCTAAGCTATCTATTTCACACATGCAACGACAGAAGGTTCGATATTCATTCGATCGATGAGGCACAATGGCAAAATCGGATGCAAGTCCTTTTCAAATACAGATCTCAAATGTCCCCCTACAGTTTGGAGTCGCACGGCTGATGATGTGGTATAGATGGAGCAAGGGTTACATGAAGGCTGTTCCCTTTACTGCTCAAACAGTCTAGACCAATGACCTGCAGCATCATGCCCTTTGAAGACGATGCAAGTTCGTTCATGATAAAGGAAAATCAAGGCGTACCCCTTTTAACAAAAGGGAGCAGCTCGTGGCTGCAAAGAGGTAAGCCGGGGTAAGCGGAAAAAAAAAAAACGCATCTGCTTCCATGGTTACAAGCCAACTATGAAAACCTGGCTTTTCATGAAAAGCCGTTCTCATGCTCTCTCTCAGACTATGTCATGCATTATAAGCAAAGGCAGGCTGAGCTGAAATCCGCATAGTTATTTCACAGGGAAATGATACGTGAACACATGGCTGAAAGCAGAGAAGGAAAAAAAAAAGTCACATGACAGTTGTGACTTCTGCTGTTTCATTAAAACAAAAATCTATTACTATTCCAGGCAAAAGAAAAAAGTTGAAAGGAAGCAAGCTTCTCTACATTATACAATATTTGCACTTCTTATTTCCATGACGGATAAAGAAAAGAAGAAAGGTTAAGGGTCAAGGTTTTTGTAGCCAGGCCAGAATAACCCCATTGTCACTACTGCTTTTGACGGAATAGAATTTAAGATAAGATTTTTGCATTTCATTAAAACCGGTCCCATTCTTGCAGGTTTGATGGGGCATGAGAAGTCATGAATTTCTATCTTGACCTTACTCACGTACACATTTCTTTTCTGACTGTGCATTTTTTTGTTTTCCATGGGAGTTGGTTAGATTTATTTCCTCTAGAATAGTACTGAGGTTATAGCTTTCATTTCTTTTTTTCAGGATTATAACCTAGAGTCATTTCAAGAATTTAAAAAATGTATTTAGTGCGCATTTTTTCTAAAGAAATGACTATGTACTTTTAATAGGGTTGTGTGTTACCCAACTGATAAAATTCTCAAGAAGGCAAATAAAACATTCGACTTTCTTCATTCTTTTTGGTATTTCTATATTGTGAATTATTTAACTTAAAGAACAGTCCTATATGTATATATATGACTCTGTGTGTGTATATATGTATATATATGACTCTGTGTGTATATGTATATCTATGACTCTGTGTGTGTGTATATGTATATATATATGACTCTGTGTGTGTGTATATGTATA
>WMED01001596.1:8569-26917 GCA_019650415.1 Pipa parva
CGAGTGGCAAGTTTGGTGTCCAACCACAGCCAGTTTAATGTATATTTTACAGTAATGCTTTACACAGGAGTAATATTTAAAGTCCACACCAGTCAGATCCAGCCACAGTCTGCTGCCAAGTACAGATACTGGATATATTATATAATACATCTGTTAGCATTAGAGAACTGATATGGGCTCTCTGGGGCACAATAACAAACATGTGTACCTCACCTGCTCCCAGCATACCCAGTGGAGTGCTAGTTTACCTGCATGCAGGTCAGTTTAGTATGAGCAGAGAATGATGGTTATTGTAGCCGCGCTGCCATGCACTCCCTCGCCCGGGCAGCACTCCCTCGCCCGGGCAGCACTCCCTCGCCCGGGCAGCACTCCCTCGCCCGGGCAGCACTCCCTCGCCCGGGCAGCACTCCCTCGCCCGGGCAGCACTCCCTGGGATTACCGCACACACACCTACCTGGTTGCTGATATCACCGGGAAGACCCTTGATGAGGATCTTTCTTCGGTTCCTCACCTCTCGCTTCATCCTCTCTACCCGGCTACTGATCTCTTGCGGCTCCAGTCGGCTCTCTGGCTGCTGCTGCTCATCCTCCTCCTGCCCAGCACTAGCCGACTCATTACTATCCCCCCTCCAGCTCCTGCTCCCCATGGCCGGTGCCGGTCCCCCACCAGTACGAGCTCTAACGGACACGGCCGCCGCCATCTTACTAGGGGAACGTTCGTCCTACCTCAGGAGCAACACTACAGAGCGCGCGTCTATTGGCAGAGTTTAAACCATGAGGGAAAGCAGACGTTGATTGGTAGTCTCGGATGCAGGCCCCGCCTAGGCAGCGGTTGCCATGGCGGCAGAGGGCGGGAATCAACGCCTGTCACTCTCTCAGGGGCTGGTGGTTAAAGGTTTAACGGACCGGGCGCTTTGGTTACTGGACAGGGAGGGAGCAGTCAGTGGAGACTGACAGCGCAGAAAGCCAATTACTGTGTGACAGTGGCCATTACCCTGCTCCCATTGGTCACTGGCAGGGTCTCTATGTTTAACAGTACACAAGTGAAAGCACGTGCTCAGGCTCTGATTAGTCATCATTTCAAATGCATGGCCCACAATGCAATGGTTTATGTGCTGCTTGTGCATCAACTCTATGTCAACATGTAAGGGGGATTAAAGACTAAAATTATTTCATTACTTACTTAAAACCATCACTCTAATTTACTGTTATTATTATATAATAATATTATATTATTATTTTTTATTTTAGTTATTTTAACCAATCCCTTGTAAATATTGCACAACTGCTCCCCTTGTCTAGATGTTTCCAAACATTCAGCAGTCAATATCCCGCTCAAAAACGTTAATAAGCGCAGCGCCTGAGATTTAAACGTTGGCTTTTGTACCTCTCGGCGGGTTAAAACTAATATGGTATACTTTATATGTTATGGAAACTGTGACCTGGTTAACGGTATGGTTCCCGGAGCAGGTAATGGCAGATTAGTAGTCATTCAGGAGGGTGATAGCAATGAAATAGGAAGAAAAACTATTAAAATATTTTAAAAAAAAAATACCAAAAGTAACCAATCAAAATATGTTTTTCAGAATTCTGGTTCCCCTATACCAGTGAATGCTAACAGCTGATTGGTTGCACTGGGTCACTTGACCTCTGGAAAGATTGCCCCCATTGATCAATTTCCCTGATTACATTTCATTACTTCAGCTTGGTGAGCAGTTTAGGCAAGCACGGCTGCCTGTAAACGAGCAGCAATCAACTACAAAATTGTAGCCCCAATCATCTTTGGAATGTGGCCACATTATACATCCCAACTTTCCAAAAGAGCTGCCCCCCTTGATAGTGACATCACACTGCCTACTAGCTCCTGATTGGCTGTATGCTGATTAAGTCATTTGTTATGTCTCCAGTGCACCACCACTTTACCCAATTGGCTGTGCAACAGTTATGTCTTTGCCCGTTGCCAGCCATCAGGGAGAAGGGATGCCAACCGCTCAGTGTCCCTTTAGGGTATGTTTCATTAGACAATGCTCTGAAGCCTACATAGATCTGTCTTTCTGGTCCACCCAGATGAGCAAAGCTGTAAGGTCCCCCCACAGCTGTACCCCCTTGTTGGCAACCCTGTGGGGGGAGGGCTGGATCTACAGGGTAGGGACTCTGGACTAGTAGCATCATTGCACAGCAATCTAAATTAGCTCTTGAAACCAGGACCAGTATGATTTGGTTGTGCCGCTTTACATTGCCAGTTATGACTAATCAGCACTGCAGGATGTGGGTTTCATATGAGCTTGGTATAAAGCAGGGGTCGGCAACTTGTGGCTCTTTGACTGTAACGAGCGGTGCTCACATGTAAGCACCGCTTGTTACAGTCTCCCTGCTAATCGCCATCAAGCGCTGTAGAGAGACAACGCTCTCTCTGCGCTTCCGGGTTGCTAGCCAATCCGGAGCTGCTGAGGTCATCGCATTTCCAGGTTACTAGCCAATCCAGAGCCGCTGACGTCACCGCACTTCCAGGTTGCTAGTCAATTTAGAGCCGCTGACGTCACCTATGTTACGTCAGCAGCTCCGGATTCAAAAGGGCTGAGAGACCTGCACATATCTGGCTCACTCAGCCCTAAAGGTTGCCGACCCCTGGTATAAAGGGACTGGCAACTATGTCCAGCTGGCACCTGTTAAAGGATCAGTAACACCCAACTATGCAAATCTTTCTTTTGAATAAACATGATTTTAACTCCTGTCTGATACCTTTAAACATTCCTTTTTTTTTTTTAAAGGGGAACTAAAGGTTCAAACAATAAAATATTTAAAGTACAGTAACTTTGAGCTTCATTGTCATAAATGTATCATTATCTCGATTTGTACGCTCCACCTTGCTGTAATTATTGAGCGGCAAATGTGCCAAACACCCCCCTAGTGAACTTGGTATAACTCTCATAGCGCATCTAGTCAACCTTCCCCTTGTATTTTAAAGTGAAGTTTCATGTCATATCACATACACCGTTTCTAAGAGATCATGGGAAGATATAAAAGCTGACATGACACCCACCCAAATGATAAAGATGTAACTGAAGTCCTGATTTAGACTATCTTGTCCACTTCAAAACATGTCCATGGGAAGCAGGGAGTAGTTTCATCTGAACTCTAAAGGCACTCAACTAGGACTTCAGAAATTCAAGCAATCTCGCTGTTTCTTTACAGCCCCGATGCCTGAATCTCCAATTTGCAGTTGGGGGGGAGGGGGAGGTGCTAAGGGGCAGCTGACATTGTGGCTCCTCCAATCAGATCCTGTTAGATTGTAATTTGAGGGATTGAAAGGGTCACAAAATGTCAGCTGCCCTGACAATTCAATTGAACTGCAAACCTGGATTTAATGGTTACAAGTAATGGCTAAATAAACCATTTTGAAATGTACACATATAAATATAAGCTAGGATTGATTGGTTGTGTTGGTCCACAAATGCAAAAACAATTAGTATTGTAATATTTGGGGATACCTTTTTTATTGGACAAACAGTCAGTTTAGATAGACAACCTTTCAAGAAGTCTGTCCTCCCTTTATCAAGTCTCAAGCAATACTGAATTTAGAAATTTGAAGCGAGTTACAAAGACATACAAACAGGCAAAAAGATATTATAATAAAATAAACTCGGAGCATAAAGCAATCAGGTCTGGTAAATACTGGTAGGAATAGGATAGAGATGACAATTGGTGGAGGGGGGGTATGGAATGCTGTGATTCAAAGACAATTACAGTTTTAAAGGAACAGTCTGGCCAAAATTGAAAAAAAAATGCATATGGTAGTAAATACAAATTGCTAACTTTTATTAAATGCATTTTATTTTCAATTTTGGCCCTAAAATGAAATATCTTATCTGTTTAGTAGCACTTCCAAGTTGCCTCGCCGAGACTGGAATCCCTTTAAAGCGCCTGCTGATGTCCGCATGCAGGACATCAGTGAGCGCTTATCAGTCAGTGCGAAGTGAGGCAAAGACTCCGCACCTCACTTCGCACTATCGTGAATTCCCCCCTTAGCGTTGTTGTTAGACTGCCAGCCACACTATTCACATTAAGACAGTTTATATTTATATAAATTGGTTCCTTATTCTGACTGCTCACTCCAAAGCTTTACCATTCTTCTCCAATAGAACAAACATTCCAAATGTTTTTATTGTTAGGGTTCTCCATATAAAAGGGTTTGCCTATATATCAATGATGTTGTTTTATAGTACAGTATAATTAAACCAAAGAATGAAAAGCGCTTTATAACATGCACTTACACTTTCCAATAATGTCAGCTGAACAGTTTGGAGAAATCATTTGGAAGTAAATACTGGTTGTGACTTCAGAATTGGGATTGTTTTCAATCTTGTTACCAATAGGAATCATACTATCAAAATAATTTTGGGAAGGATCATCTTAAAAGATGTTGGTAATGCAAAACTAAATCCCAGCATATTTGTGGCTAAATCCCTTTACATCTCCCACCCCTCTTCTAGAATACTACAACTTCTTGACTGCGACTCTGGAACGATCTGGGGATCTAGGACAGTTCAGGACCTTTTGATCATTCACATAAGCAAAGTATAACGCTTCCTAAAGATGACATTCATTAAAATGTTATAAGATTATTCTTTTGTTTGTATATTTTTTATTTATAAAATGCCAACAAGTTATTCAGCGCTGTACAATTCAACAATACAATTATAAGACAGACAAGGGGAAAGTGCTTAACACAGAACGAGTAAGATAAATTACAAGCATAAAATTAGGAAGCTACATCACAATTGCCAGTCGGTTATGTAAATGGTATAGTCTTTCTATCGTTTCCGTATGGGAGAGTATTTTCTTATGCACATGCCTGTGTAATTGCATTCAGCACAAAGCTCTTTCAATAGCTCAAAGTATACAGATGTGCCTTAATTATTCAGTTCGCTATTTTGATTACTGGCCTGGTGTCATTTGATGGTTATCTTATTCCTGGTATAAATGGCAGCCTTATGGAGGTAAAAATCCTTTTCTTTACAGAGCATTGGGGGAAACAGGCAGAACTTTTGGGGTAAAGTCTTCATCTCCACAGGAGGGACACTATATAGAAACTGTAGTGAAAAGAGCCCACCCAAGTACAGCACCTTTACCTCGCCCATTAGGGGAGGGGAACACAAAATGGATCTTTGCAGATGTGGTTTATACAAAATAAAAAAAGATGGCTTGCCAGATCTCACATATTTAGCAGAACAGAGACTGTGCAATAAGGGTGCAAGTGGGAATTTTAGTATTAATTCAAGCCAAGTGATTTCTACTTTGATGTTCCTAAATGGTTAACCATTAGATTTCAAGTTGAACTAATGCAATAATCTCCTCATGCTCAATAACTAAGTTTTGAAAGGTTGCCATGGGTTGCTAAAAGCTCTGTAAATAATTGCACCTGTTAATGACTCCCCCCTTATTTTTCTTTTTGCTTTTTTCAGAACCCTCTCCAATGGAGTATATGTTTTAGCAAATGGTAAGTAAGAAAACATGCCAGAAAACAGTTAAGTCTAGACCAGCGGTCGGCAAAGTGCGGCTCTTTAGCTGCCATGTTGTGGCTCGGAGCGCACTGCCGAAGCTACGCCCAAGCCTCGTCCATGACCACCGACGGCTCTTCTGATTGGCGGCTATCGGTGGTCATGGGGTTGGGAGAAGGAACGCCTCCCTCCTCTGGTGGCTCACAAGATAGTGGTCACCGCTGGAGGAGGGAGTGAAATGGCTCCCTCCCAAAACAACTTTGCCGACCCCTGGTCTAGACGAAGACAATGTGAACTCTAATAGGGTGAAATTTATTAAACTCAGAAAAGTCATTTTGGCTTTTCTAATTTTAATCGGGCGAACACCAGGAAGTTTCTCGCGTTAAGTATCGCGAGATTTGTTGTGATCGATACTTGCAGAGAGAAACTTTTCCTATTGAATATTTCCGTGGAAAGGGTAGCCATACTTTCCATGGATATATTCAATAGAAAAAGTTTCTCTCGGCACGTATCGATCGCAACAAATCTCGCGATACTTACCGTGAGAAATTTCAGGGTGTTCACCTGATTATTAATCTTGGAAAAGCGAAAAAGAGCTTTTCAGAGTTTAATAAATTCCGCCCTTGTAAGATTTTAAGGCACGAAGTACAAAGAATTCAATGCCACCATTCTATGGAATAAGGAACTACTGAATTGTTATTCATATGAAACAAGTCTTATTTGATTATACAGTATAATAACACAGACCACTTTAAAAGGCCCAATCTACTCTCCTATAACAAATGATGGATTTAACAAACAGAAGTAAAATGATCAGTGCACATTCCCTTGACCCCCTGTATTTCTATGTTCATATCTTGTGCCAGTGCATACATTTTAAACAGAGGGGTTTTAGTTACATAGAATTGCAAAGCCTACCAACCAATGCCACGGCTTCCCATGTATGGTGGGTAATAACAGTTACCTCTTGTATTCAACGGATAAGCAACCTTCCCTATGGTTTGATTTTTCATTGGGAAGAGATTCCTGACAAATGTGTTGAGTCTCCGATAGGCTATATTTTCCCTGTCTGGATTTAAAACATCATCATGGGATAGACTGAAATACATACACGAGCCAACACACATAGGCTGTGATGATGGGGTAATGCATTGAATTATAGTAACATACAGTTGAATGTTTTCCAGTTGTTCCTGATATGTAACATGCATTGCAGGGTAAATTTTTAATTCACATGGGAAAAAAAAACAACCCATTCATTATTCCTCCTAAAATTAAACTGTTATACCCATTTTATATTCACAGTCATAAAATCTCTTCTTGTTTAAAAAAAAAAAAAATGTACAGATCCTGGGAAACAACTCGCTCAATTTTTTTTCCATTTTAAACTGTTTGATTGTAAATAGGCAATAGACCGTTTCGGTCAGTCAAATAAGGCAAAGTTACTGTACCACACCATTTCACTGTGGGGGAAAATCAATCCATTTAACTGGAAAGCCAATTGGTCGGACTTTTTATACCACTGTACATTCCATTCACATTCAATCTATGAACTTGGCCTCGGAATCTGCTGATTTTCTTCACTTGGACTGACTTATAATTCATTAGTTGTAAGAAGGAGACAGGTAGTTCTTGCTTCTCTCTATGCATAACCATTTCAGAATAGGTTTTGTAATTCCCCACTGTGGTTTAGATTCTTTTCAAGAGAATTGAATGGGCATAGAAGCAAATCCATCTATGACACGTGCCCCATAACAGAAGGCATAGGGGAGCAGTCAGGCTCTCTGTGGAATTTATCCATATCTTGGAAACACAAGATTCAGCCTAGAGATGTTGAGGGTTGCACTTTTCTTTGGTGTCCACAGTGGGAAGCATAATCCTCATGTACAATCTGCGCCCTCTTCTGCAACAGACATGGAGACCTCTCCAATTCTCCTTTAATGTGGGGACTGCAGCCTCAGTATTTCCATTCGCTGTTTTTCTCTAAACAAAAACCACATAAAAATAAATATTTAAAGTGATGGTTCAATAACGGACTCTTTGTCATATGATAGTGTACAGTCCCCCCTTTCACACAAAATAAACCTTTTACAATGAAATTACCAAGGTTTGTAGCAATTAACAGAATTCTCCTATGTAGAAAAGAACACAAGAAGTGCTAATACAATACAAATGCCCAAAAAGAAAAAAAAAATGTATAAGTCTCTCCTTTCAAAATGGGAGTCAATTTTTCATTTTAAAGTGCTGCTCCTCTTGATAAAACCTCCAGTGAGTAACTATCAAAAAATAACCTGTGCATTGAGAAAGCACACAAAAAGAAAGGGCAATTGTGTCTTATTAAATAATGGGATATGTTATAATGGAAAGAGCCCTTAAAATGCCCACACAAAGATTGTGCTGGAATGCGAAGAAAACACCAAGTTATGCTGAACAGTGCTAAGGAACACACTCCCCTGAATATGGGGGGCTCACCAGATGCAAAAGCAATTCACTCATATAGAAACCAGTCCTTTATCACTGCGGGTGTTAATTCCGTAACTCATGGTTGAATCCTCAAAATATACAATAAAAGAAAATAAAGTGAAATCAGTTTTTAATAAAAACCAAAAACCAAATGTAAATGATACTCACAAACAAAGTTGTGAAAACACCATTGAGAGTAAATGCAATGCGTTTCGCTGGCAGGAAATATGTCCAGCTTTCTCAGGAGGTAGAGGTTTATACATAATGCGCGCATTCTAAAACTCCTCCAACTCATTTCGTTCCTGTTCATTGCTTATGAGAAAACTAAACTGCTGCATTCATTGGCCCACAACCTGCATGTGTTTTAAGGCGGTTTTGACACTGATCTCAAACAGATCTTTGTGGCAGCTCTAAAATTAAGTCTAACAAAAATCATGCCATTTGGACAAATTAGAGTTCTGGAAAAAATAAAAAAGTGACCCTAGGGAAAGATAAAAAGAATTCCTGGATTCAGCGCATCTTTATTATTTACAAAATCAGATGTTGTATAGGAAAATGAAAGTTGTGGCAGAATAGAAAAGGCACAAGAATATCTACTCACGTTAAGGCTAGCACAAGCTGAAAACAGATGGAGCCTGGGTGATGTAGGTGGTGTGGAATGATTTAAGGATAGGAATAAGGTTATTGAAAGATGGCCGAAAATTCGCTTCCGTCTCCCAGCAGTTTTTCATCAACTTGTAGATCTATTGGGAGAGATGAGAAGTATTATGTATGTGACCATGAGATTAATAAATAACATCTTAATACTCGCTAAACAAAAAAGGCTGTCTATTAAAATGGTACTATAGATAAGAGTTCAAATTCCTAACACTGACCACTTCTTTCCATGGGATTATTATATTTCTTATAATTAGATTACTAGATAGGTTTACTTTTGCCCACTCCTTTGTGTTCTGGTTGCTCATTTGTCCAGTGCTTTCCTTCATACTATAACTCCATACCTTACTCAAGCCATCATCTTGTTGTAAAATGCCTGTCATTTTCTTTTCTAAGTTAAAGTGCACCTGTCACCTCAAAACACTAACACTAATTTAGGTTGTACTAATGTAAATATATTTGTATTTAAAAAAATGTACCTTTATACAGCGTTTCTTTCTGTCATCTTCCCTGTCAGCCTGACTTTTCCTTTCATAGGTCGGGTGATGATGATTAACATTATAGCTCCTCCAATCAGATCCCTGCTAGATCGTGATTTAAGGGATCTGATTGGAGGAGCTGAGTCAATCATTATTTCGCCCCACCCACTCGACACTTGGGAAAGTGCCTATTATTTTTTAATACGTATATATATTTACAAAACATTTAGTTCATTAGTAGAACCTAAATTAGTATTATTTTTGAGGGGACAGGTGCACTTTAATTATTAGCCGTATCACCAACCCTATATAAATAATAATGCATACCTGTTGTATATGGAGAAAGATGTATGAGACATCATTACCTGGATAATACTATTTTCCATTAGGGCAATATTCAGATTAATATGATTCCAGAGGCATTAATGATTGTTAATGGAAGTTTAAAAGTTGGCATTGTCATCTGTTTAGGCAATTAGATTTTTTTTTTTAGTTGTAGATTTTGCCATTTTTTTAAAATATTTTTTTCACCCACGTCCCAGTTTGATAAATATGCCACTAAAATGTATGGTTCTATATATATATATATATAAAAACCTGAAGCAGTTCCCTAATTATAATGGACAATGAAAAAAAAACTATAGAAATCCTTAGTTTGGATGTCAATGGAACGAGAAACAATGGGAAGCACTTGCATCTGAGCATAAGGACAATTCAAATAGTTCCTCAAAAGAACAAAGCAAAAACAGTCATCTGAATGAGGATCAAGAGCAAATAAATCCAAAATTAATTACAAAAACAACTCGTTTCTTTGGTTTAATTTAACAAAAACAAGACACTGCTAAAGTAGATAGCTAGCAAAATTGTGGCTAAACCGGACGTGTTATTTACACATAACGAGAAAATAACTTGTAACAACACACAGCTGGGTTTTTTTTGTTTTTGTTTTTTTTTTGCTTACCTCACGAGGACAATCATTAGGACATGGTAACCTCTGACCCCTGTCCAGCAAATCAATCAGGCGCACTACAGTCATTTGTCCCTGAGTGACCCCAATCATCTCTATGAATTTCTGAAGTGGTAGAAAGTTAGAGACAGAAGCTTAATGAGCTCATTGTAATAGAAAAGAAAAAAAAATTGAATTCCAAACTACAAATACGGCTGATGAGCATGCGCAGAGTTGCTCTGTATGGGCGAGTTAACTGTAAAGAAAAAGGCATTTACTGGCGAATAGCACTTCTAAATCTAGTGCGCTGTCACCGTTATTTACTTGTGGAAGTTATATAGCGCAGACATATTACACAGAACTTAAAAGATATTAACTATTTAGTTCAGTGCTCCTGTGGAGCTTACAATCTAATTTCCTTACAAAAAACAAACCTATATTGGGGACGATTTAGTCAGAAAAAAGAAAGAATCTTTATGGTTTTTGGACTGTGGGATGAGACTGGAGTATCTGCATCAAATCCATATGAGAGAAGAACATGCGAACTCCATGTAAATAACAGTAAACTGATACTTTCAGTCTTCCAGAACTAAAATAATATAATATTTCAGAGTTGGAAACCTGGTTGCCTGGATTTGGATATGTCCACCCCTGCTGCCAAAAGCCAGCCCTTGGCATCAAGCAGAGTCTCAATTATTATAGGAGACCTACTCTGCCAGTAAGTTTGTACCACCACCCCCCAAAGGTGCATTGGTGATACCTGTATGGGTATATAGTGCCTTTACAATGTAAAGCAATAGAAGGCACATCACCGTTGATGCACTGGGGGGGAGGGGGAATATGGTGGTTAAGGCTACTTTGTTGTGTTATGCTAATGTTCCTGCTTGCCTGTGGAGGCAAGTTTATTAAAGTCTGTTTGTTTAGTTCTTCTTTAACCTGTAGTAGAATTAAGTTGTATTAAGTTGTCTCATCAGCCTGTGTGCAAGAAAATCTACTCAGCATTGGAGAAATCTGAACTATAAAAAGGGGATGTACTCACTGCGGGGGGACTGAGATAGGAGTCACAGCGAGTCAACAGCTCATACAGAGTCACCCCAAATGACCAAACATCAGAAGCATAGAAGAACTTACATTCTTTCAGGCACTCTGTGGCATACCTGCAAAACAGGAAAAAAAAACCACATACATCATGCTACAGTTCATTGGATTCTGAAAGGCAAAATCATGGGAACTGACAAGAATGTACGAACATTATCTTGGTAAATATTATGGAAGATTGGGTATCGGCTGAAGAAAGAGGACATATACTGCAGTGGAATTCTGGGAAAACAAGTCTCCTTATGATGTGGGTCCAGACCATTTAATAGAGGAGATGGCATTCTTTCAGAATGCACAAGCTTTTAAACAAAATATATCAAGCTGATACAATTTTATACAATATTCTACTCTAGGCAACTTCTGGATATCACAATATAAAAACGCAATTGTGCTTATTCACAGGGCCTACAAATCCGTGCAAGGGTGCTGCGGTCAGAATGACATTCTCACTATTAAAGTGAGGCTTTTTTGCTGGTATCTTTATAGTGACTGAACTTGGAAGTGTAATTCTAATTAAATCCTCTTTACACCTACCGTGTACCGTATACCATATAGACACTCTACGAGTCCCATGGGGAAGGGAGACAAGTGATTTACTGTAATGGTGGATGGTAGTGATGGTGGAGTGGAATGGTGTATACATACACACCACTGCCCTAAACACTGCAGTAGTGCTCAGATGCCGACACAAGGAACCACAATATAAAACAAAAAGGTCCACACATTGTTCTTAATTGTGACCTGGAAAAATCACAAACACCTATGTGTTTTGGGGGTGTGCCTTCCTTCATCAGGAGACACGCCCTCTGAAACCTTGGTGTGTGTTGGTGAAGGCTAAATAGATAAATGGATTAAATCCAATGGTAAGGCAGTGTGCAGCCCATTGTTTACTCGTGGAATCCAGTGATAGAGCTGTTAACGACAATGCCCAAGGAAGCTAGTATCTGCAACCAAATAATTATCCCTAAGCTTTAAAGGGAAGAATGTACAGCAGAAAACTTTGTATTTTTGTGGGACACTTACCAGAAAACAGGACTATCTCCATCCTCTCTCACTCTGTAATATTCATGGCCCTCAGGAACAGCTTTGGCAAGCCCAAAATCCCCAATTTTCACCACATTTTCATTTTCAACAAGGACATTGCGGGCGGCGAGGTCACGGTGTATGTAATGTTGGGAATGAAGATACGCCATTCCCTGTGTAAGATGCCCAAAGTAGTGCTCAGTTTAAATACCACAAAGAAGATGCAATGCAATATTGCAAAGTTATTTTAAAGAGTGATGTGCGCCTCAATCTGCATACGGTTTGGCCTGCTTGCGGGATTCTTAATAATATAATCATAAATCCAGGAATTTCTTTCTAGGTGTGGACCTAACTACAATTTTAATAATATAGTGGATAATGTAACCCCCCATTTCTGTAATTTATACAGAGGATAATGTAACCCTACAAATCCCATGGTTCCCTGTGAATCATTTACTCACTGGAAGTGTGCAGTGGCAGTTTTTAGTCACATGACTGAATCGGTTTTAGACAGAAGCCTTATTTAAGAGATAACATGAGTTTGATATGATGTGAGTGCATCCTTGTGCAAAGGTAAAGTATGTAATAATACCTGGATAATAGTGCCCTTTAATTTTTACCAGCTGTTAACCATTATCTGTGTACATTTTAAAACTGGACAATAATTAGTCACTTTAGCTAATAAGTCTATAAACAGCCCCCCTCTGTGTGTAAACACGACTCACCTCACAGATCTGTTGTGCGAACAGCAATATTTGTGCCAGGCTGACATTATGTTTGGGTAAATAATCCCGTAGGCTTCCCAGTGGAACATATTCCATAATTAGCTGGACAATTTTATCTCCTGCAAAGAGAGGCATGAAATACACTGCTGAGTGATGGAACAGACTAATATGTGTGGTGTTGTATAAACATGGTTCAAGTTCTTACTTATAAATCTGTTTCTACTGAAATGCAGGATAGTTAAGTTTCTATTTTCCGGTGCATATTGTATATTCTCTGCCACCCCCATACAATTTCTCACAAACATATTAGCATTAGATTTATTTCTCCCACTGCATACAGTTTCTGCGGTAAATGTATCATTGTTATATCATTTATAAGCAGAGTATTTCCTGTTTTTGAACCAAAAAAAAAAAAAAAAGTAACAATAAATAATGAATACATCATGCAATGATTTACAGAGTCCCTGGAGAGTGGGTGGACAATACATTGCTAATACCAGTGACGCCCAACCTACGGCCCATGGGCCATATCCCACCAGTGATGCAGTGTTATCCGGCCCTCGAAGCTTCTGCCCACAGTGCAGGAAATTGGTAACAGTTGGGAAGACCTGGAAATCTTATTACAGTATAGGTTGTCAGTTCAGTAATACGCTGTTTGCAGTATCTCACAACTGGGTGGAGCGCTTCCCTGCACTGTTAAGACCTTTACTTCCGGGTTCATTATGTGTTGGAACGCATATGCATTCCATTAGTTGGTGCCGGCTGTTGATTTATATGGCCCCCAGGCCGAAAAAGGTTGGACATCACAGCTAAACTTATTCAGGTTTTACTTCCTGCACAGATTTGCTAGGTAAAGGGATATTATCATTCCTAGTTTTTCATTTCTCAGCGTTCATTCTTATTGCCATTCCTGTGTTAATAAGCTCACCAGGCTGCACTGGCGAAAACAATTGATTCTTTATAGCACTGTAGCCCAACCCAGGCTACTGGACTATAGATTTCGGCTTTAAAAGAACAGAAAGCAATAACATCCATGAATTGAACTTCAAAGTTAAAGTTCAACCTCTTTAACAGTGTTCTATTTCATACTTTTCATAATTGTAGTTACTGAAGAATTTGTTGCTTTGGCTGACCTTGTTCACTGCAGCATCCTTTGTATTTCACAATATTCTCATGGTAAAGAGTCTTCAGGATTTTTATTTCTCCTTTCCAGCTGGTTTCCAACTGCTGGCTGCACCCAGACTTTAATGACTTCACTGCCACCATCTCTCCTGTTCCGTCATTATTGGGATCATAGCAGTACAGGCTCACCTTTCCAAAATGACCCTTTGCATAGCAAAAATAAAACAAATTCAGGGGCACTCTGACTCTGTTTAAAAGCTTTATCAAATGAATCTACAGGAATAAAGGTCTGGTACAGAAACGGTCTTACCTCTCCTAACTCACGGATTTTTTTCAGATATCGTTTCTGAAACACGGTAGGGTCTGTGATAGAGAAATCTGGGCTGACAGGACCAATGTCTGAAAGATCTGTTGGAAAAACAGGGCACACGGGGTGTTAATCTTAAAATGTGCACAATTTAGAAGACTATCAGCCTGACTTTATATGATTCATCCTACCAATGACCACCACTGTGTGACTGACGTCCCAATCCGTTCCCAACAACCAAAAAGCAGTAGAAAATCTAAAGCTCAGTTCCCATTACTTATATACAACAGGTAATAAGCAATACTCTGGGCATTACATTCGGTTACAGCTTTTTATCTTTCCATAATTAGAAGTAGTTTCAATTTAATATAAATGTAGAGTGAACTATATTTTTGCCATACATTAGTAATCATTTGGTATGCTTGGTGAAAACACTGTGCGGTTGGCTTTGCACCATGGTAAAAATTTTAGTAATCAAAAAACCAGATAATAAAAACACTGATAGGAGTTCTAATAGCGCTTCAAGTAATGCAGTGACAAACTTCTCCAGTCCCAGATTCATGCTAACAGGCAGCTCACCATATCACAGCTAAATCAGCTCTTCCCACCTGGGAAATATGCTAATGCAACTTATTAACTCAGGAGACAGAGTTTTTTTTTTTAAAGAGTATGAAAAGTTTGAAAAAAACATTATTCATATTTGACAAGTATACATAAAGAAAGCCAGCTTAAACAATAAAATGGAAAAAAAAAACGATTCGGTAGTACTTTGCCTCTTGTTTAAACAGCCCTGTTTTCCCTCCCATTCTGTGTACAGACTCTTCCTGTGAAGTGCCAATAAGCCCCACCCTTGAGTGACATCATTCACTATTCAGAGAGCATATTCTTGCGTAGAATCCCTTTCCCTTCTCATTACCTAAAAACCTGTTCTTCACCCTGAGCATACACAGATGAAAGCAGTTTGACTGCCTCTGCAATTAGCTGTGGAGAGAGGAAGTCAAGAAAAACAGGGGCGTGGCTACACAAAGCAGGGAACTTGTCAAGAGGGAGAGAGCGGTTACAGGGGGATATTAAGCTCTGCTGAGTTAAGAGGTGAGTCAGGAGTTTCTTGATCGCTATATTGCTTGACAATAGGTAAATGGGTCGTTCTTTATAGACAGGGTTTACATGCTCTTTAATGAAGTTTTTTTATATATATACAGGAAGCCATGACATAGTAATTAAACACAGAAAACTTGATATTCAGCAGGAACATGTGGTCCCACTGATAGTTAAGCAGCTATACTTATAATAGTTTGCCTCCTTCTTGCACTGGGAATCCCCCTGCAGGTAACACCAAAACTGTAAGAATTTTTTTGGCATTTAGTTGCGGATAAATAAGTACAGCTAATGTGTCATGTCCGCTCACCATGAGGCTGCAGCTGCGTCAGTTCTCGAAGGATTGTTCGAAAGGATGGCCTTCCTTCAGGGTTGTAATTGTGGCACTGTCCAATGAGGTTAGCAAGCTCTTTGCAGGAAGGCTCCGGAAGTCCCAGCTCCTTCTCGTAAAACCTCTCTTTCTAATAAGTGATAACATGTATTAATACATACACTTCTTATATAGACCAATATACACTTTCCTTTTCCTCCAGCATCATCATATATCCTTTCCATATTGTTCCATATTCCTTCTCCCTATAGCATCTCTTACAGGTCTATGTACCTCCTTTCTATTGCTCTTACTATTGAGTATTGCCAATACTGTGACATATGACATTTCATTGCCCACTGCACCAGCAGAATAATGAAGACACCAACTATTGTGACCCTATCCTTGAAATTGTGACACTATAACTTGAAATTGCTCAGTTTGCTGAAATAAATGGGAAATCCCTAACACATCTTAACTCCCTACTGCTCCATGTTTCATCCAATGTCTTCAGATATAATTTACTACTGCATTATAGAATACCATACTACATCTGGCACCGGTACAAGAATAACATGGGAGCCCCCCTTCCCTACAGAGTCACATTCTGCCAGACCAAAAAACAGGTACACACACTGATTCTTGGGGGAGGGAGGTAAAGCTCTGGCCTCAGTACCTGGACCCCCATGCAGGCTACCCTTAATGATTCACAAGGCCATATAAAAGGACCTTATTACCTCAGGAGGGGTCCTCTCTTTCAAAGGAACTTCACCATTAAAACAAATCTCCAGCAATGTTGTACCGAAGCTCCATTTGTCGGCCGCAGTGCTGAGACTGGACGCATTCCGGACACATTCCGGTGCAATCCAGGGAATCCTGTCCACACGCTCTAAAGGAAATAAGATGGAAATATTATCATTGTTTTCCATATCTGAGCATAGCAGTACACAGAGCTAGTATTTCCACTATGAAATACTGGGTCCACACGGCTATGTATTAACAAGCCAGGGTCAGCCCCCAGGGGAGCTGCTTATTAGTCAAGGTTGTATATTATTCAATGAGCTAATCTGCTAGACTACATCTAAGCTTATGGAGCCAAAATGTAACACAGGAAGAAAACATGGTTCCACAAATATGTTTGCCCCGTTGGCACTTCCCAGGAGCAAAAACATGAACAAAACAAGTATTATAGGAATTAAACCAGGAGCTCCTGGACTGTCACCTAACTAATTGCTATATAACCAAGGGGAATAGATACTCACATGCGGGAGCTAGACAGCACATTCTGTGCCACGTATTGAAATGCAGTAACTATTAAAGAGTTCAGTACCTTCTCTGGACAAGACTGTAAAGGTGACTCCTGGATCACTCAATTTGATGAATGGTGAGGATGTTTCTCCCAGACCTTTTCTGGCCAGCAGAATATTCTTTGCGCAGACATTCCCATGGACCAGGTGTTTATCTTCCTGCAATACAAAGATCAATTACTATCTATAGGTTCTTACTATGTTTTATTTCATGAAATTACATATAAAAATGTTACAACAGCCAAATAGCATTCGTTGCTTGTTAAAATATGACTATCCATTAGCACATGCGCCCAGACATGTAAGACACAGAAATGCATTGTTTGTGTCCTGGCACATAACGTACATTGTTTACTTTCAGAGAACTATGAAAATGTAGCAGAAAATTAAATGCTATCCATACCAGGTAGCTCAAGGCACTTGCTAGCTGTCTGGCTACAGTGAATTTCCATCCCGCAGAGATCTGTAATTTGTCTTTCCGCAGGCAGACATCCAAAGGCCCATGCTCGATATACTCCTCTACCATGATATCTTTCAGGAGAGAAGTAAAAACAATGCTAAAACAGATCATAATTAAGAACGGTCTATGGTATCAGACCATCTTAATCCTCAGTAGGCTTTCCCTTCATCTGTAGTCACTATAAAAACATTACAATCTGACATTCCATTGTCTATCCCAAACCAATAATTTTTCTAATAAATTATGACTTTTTTTTTTTTTTTTAACAAGGTATAATAGAAGGTTAATGAAAAGAAAACAAACTAAGTTGCAACTTTTGTAACATTTCCAGATGACATTGATTACAGTGATGCAGTTTTTGCCATGGAATAAAAGAAAGGCCTCTGCTTACAGCCAGTAAAGAGATGCAATAAATGTAGAGTCCTGAGCTAGGTGAGTGGGAGGAGCAAACATCAGTTACAAAAGCTCTAAAAAAAAAAAAAATGATCTGCACATGCGCTGCAGTGGCCATTTTGCCAAAATGAGGAAGGGGGCAGGTACCTTGTAGCCGTCTACGTCACATACAGTTAGCTGCACAGTGATGTGTTTTATCTCACAATCCTGGGCATCAATCATGAGAAGCAAGCTTATGCAGCAGTACTGTTAGTGCACTGCTGCTGAGCACGATCAGTTACATATCATGTAACAATATAGTTCTCCTTTAACATAGTCTGTATTAAATACCAAATATTACTACACTTTGCTACTGTTTTTTACAACATTCTGAAGTACAGTGATACCTCGGTTCTCGAAAATAATTCGTTCCAGGAGAACGGTCGAGAACCAAATTGTTCGAGAACCGAAACAGTGAAAC
>WMED01001597.1:0-26912 GCA_019650415.1 Pipa parva
CATGATTGCACTATTTCAAATTATTCTAATTCGTTGACCAGCACTTGTAAGTAACATATCTCTAACAGATAGAGGGTTACTGAGGAGGGACTAAGAGGTAGATGAGTTGTCAGAGCTGTTCCTTCCTTACATACCTAGGGGGGAATTCACCATTCAGCGAAGTGAACTCCGAATCCTTCGGCTCACTTCGCACATGGCGTTATGCGCTCGCTAATGTCCTCACGTGGACATCAGCGAACGCTTTAAAGGGACTCCAGTCTTGGCAAGACCAAAAGAGTTGCTTCGCCGAGACTGGAATCTCTTTAAAGCGCTTGCTGATGTCTGTGTGCAAGACATCAGTGAGCGCATAACACCATGTGCGAAGTGAGCCAAAGGATTCGGAGCTCACTTCGCTGGTGAATTCCCCTCCTAGTTGTGAGGGTGGGGGAGGAGCATTTATTTACTTTTATTTCTCACAAATAATTCATTTTTGTAATGGAACAGATTTGCAAAAACATTTGTTTTGTTTATACCTATTCTATATTATCACAGGTACTCTACCATGTAAGCTCCCCTTTAATAGTTGATTTCCTTATTTTTTTCCTGCATAATTTAAAGGGGAACTATAATGGCAAATCATACAAATAGAGTTGATCAAAGGTTCTCAAGACACTGCATGATGTACAGCTCACCCCTGTTTTTCGTACAGCCCATTAGGTCTAATTTTGGCTCTCCAAATATCTCTGTGGGGATTTACACTCATTCAGAAAACACTATATAGTGGTTTGTGGTGTATATTTGTGAATAATGATGGTTTGCAATTCCAAATATCATCCTACAATTCATATTACTAAACAAAGACAAGAAGAATGTTTTTTTTTTCCATTCAAATGTGTAATTTATTAATATGATATGACAATATACCAAAATATAAAAAAAAAATTAAAACAATGTGATGATTAATTAATGATTGATAAATTCCAGTTAAAATTAACAGTCATTAATCTGTGAGACAATGGTTTTCAATATACAAATGAGTAGCTTGTAGCATCAGATTACATAGGTTTTTCTACATTTTGGATAAAATATTTTTGCAGCAATAGGAAGCCAAGGTTTTTAAATAAAAATTTGAGATAAAATGTATTGTAGGTATGCAAGTGTACTTTAAGTTTGTAGCTGATACAACAAAGTTATGGTGGTGAAAATATATATTCATATTCCAAGCCCTATACGTACAGGTTTTATAATCCAAAGCTGTGCTCAAGGACTGATAAACCCAAAATTCTATCTATTTAATATGAAAATGCTGCTGATGTCATTAACAAATGTGCATGTACAAATTCCTGTACACCAATGATTTGCAATCTCTAGCTTCCCAGCTGTAGCTGGAAAACAATTATTTGTATTCCGCAGTCAGGTAGCTGTAAAATATGTATGCTGGAATGTATGTCTTACCATGGAGGAAAATTTAGACCACCTTTCCTATGATACAAATAAACATGCTTATTTATAGACTCAAACATGAACCTTCTGTGAAAGCCTCTTTTGCGCCAATGCTGCACCACACTGGTAATACAAAAGTGGCAGTTGTGCACACACTTTGTAGTGAACAGTGTATGAATCCCACCATAGTAATAAGATAGGTGCATCTGCATTTGTCTGCTTATAAATTGCCTGAAGAGTAAACTGGTAAAACTGTAATGTAGTATTATTTACATGTGTATTCAAACATTCTGTTACATAACAGCATACACTGTCACTTAAGGGCACTGGTAGGTGTGTGTACAAGTTACAAAAGCAGTTATTTTATATTAACAATTTACTACTTATTTAACATCAATATAATAAGTTATTACACTTCAAATGACAACAATGAAGTAAAAAAGACAGGAGTTATTATACCACATGGGCATCCACAGGGAAAAAATCTGAGGGGGGGTTGCAAACATTATGATGTCACGTGATGCATGGAACTACCACTAGGCAGACATGGCAGGACCATTGGGAGGTTAGGATTACTCCCAATGGGCCCCATTTTATGGCCTGGCAGCCTACAAGGGGGCTAATTTAACAAGCCAGGGGGAGGGCTGGCTGTTCCAGAAATTATGAAGCAACCCAGTTTGTTTACCCACATGACACACCCTAGTTTTCTGGTGCAAATCCACACAAAAATATTCCTTAGCCACACAAAACAGCTCAATAACCTCAATTATTAACCCCCCGCACACACTGATGCCCATGTTATACCATCCTCCTCAGCAATGCTTTGCCACTGAATAATTACTCCAAAATATCCAAGTGTCATAGGCTTTAATAACATCCTCAGGACTCCCCAGAGAGACATGTCTGTAAATTTATACAATGGATAAAACTCAGGTCTTACACAATTAACCATCAGTTATCTTTTGACAAAACATGCATCAATGGTGAGCACTATAGAATTATGATCTACACTATGCTATGAATAACACCAGCTTACAAGCAGCTATCACTTGTGTCCTATCATGCCGTCAACTTTATAACTCCTATAAATAAATATGCAGAAACAAAATAGCTTTTACACCTTACACATTTCCTTTCATCTATGTAATGTAAGCAAAACATATTTCTCCCCAACAGATGGCAAGATATGGCTTTACTAGTGACATGATAAAAATACTAGTTCCCCGTGCCACACAGTACATATTATTTATTTACATTTGATGCTTGGCAAATTAAAGATCTGTAAACACTCACATTTATGCTTGCACACAAATTACTTTACAATAGAAATCTGTTTATGTAAATTATAGACAGGTATACCATAAATACATTTCTTAAAAGCACTTTTTTTTTTTTTTTTTTTAAAAGCAATACAATCAATTTCCCACCAATGGAGAAAACTGCAGATTGTTACCAGAAGATACAATGTCATGTTTTGTTGCACTGAGAGGCTTTTATAATATGACTGGAAAAAGTCATCTTTTATCCTGAGTTATAGTTGTAGTGAGACAAAATATCACAGTTACTCCTGATGTTCATAGAAAGTATGTATAACGATCATTAAAAAGTATAAGATTAGCTAAAGAGTTTGGACAAAATTTAAGGTGCAGCACTTAAAATGGAAAATTAATATTGCAAGCACAGAGAAATGATGACAAAACTCATACAGAAAAAAAAAAGTGTTATTTTTACATATTCACTATGTGCAGGCACTAAATTAGATGCTTAAATCTGAATGAAGTAAACAGAACATCGTTCATTATGTACATACGTGCAAACAAACACACAATAAAAACATATATACAATCATCTGCATTCTGTGAATATGTTGCCTGCCTTTTCCTTTTAAATTCATGAATGAATTAGCCATGAGTTACATTTTGATTTCTGACTTGAGAAGTCTCTTACTTGCAACAGCTTGAAAAAAAGTCTCTTTCAAATCAACAACAAATCTCACAAAATGAGAATTAAGTGATAATAAAAAGAAGGTGCATTACATTTCTAGACCATTTAATGTAAGCACATTTGTTTAAGGGTTTGCAATGCCAGATCACAAATATAGATCTTAATGCTAGTATATATATCCCTGTGGTTAGTTACCAAACTCCTCTGATTTATTCAGATATAGCAGGGTTCCTTCAGCACTCTCTTGTTGAATTACAGTTCACAAATTCTTAGTGTCTGCTTTATATCTACAGCAGATCTATTGGCTTTATATGGACATCTCAATGATGTGTGGGCACCTGTTTTATACTAGACAAAGGAGGACGCTGGGTCTGAATATATCTGAGGTAGTAATGTGAACAGAGGAAAAACATGGTATAAAGTGTGTAAATATAAGTGTGTACACATCATACAAACAAGAAGAGCGTATTTACTGTGTAGAATCCATGTTTTGTTTTTTTACTATTCCTCCAGAAAAAAAGTGTTTTGTTTATAGCACCATCATGAGATCGTTAAAGAGGTAGAAAACTGACAGTATTTAAGAAAATGTAATACAACCAGTGCCAATCAATCCCCATTAAATTGGTCCTGATTTTTAGCTTATGTTTAGCTTGAAAATCCTCCTGGGTCATACACTCCCTAAAGGCATCACTGAAGTCAGTGTTACAAGGCGAGTTGATCTAAAAAAAGCTGTTACAAGTAGTAATATAAAGTAACTGTGCAATCTCTCTTAATTTTGGAAACAATTTTGAAATAAAACATCCTGGAATTATGTTTTGTTTATTTCAACTAACTTTGTGCCTCAACCAATATTTGGTTTATTAGGGTCAGTACCCTTAGCAACAAATAGCAGCTTAAATGGCAAGTTGTTATGCAAAGACATTATAGACATGTAAACAAATAAGTGAAAATTGCTAAGTTTCTAAGACTACTACTGTCAGCCATATACTTTATTTCTAGATTTAGTTCCCCTTCACTGTCTCACAAAGATACCAGGGTTATTAAAGAGGAATAGCTGCCACTCCCTGATCACTTTTTAGACCTGTTGTGAATTTAAATTTAGACCTCTGTGGCTTTAAATACACCCCAATTATTAAAGGCTTCAGCAATATGCAGATATGGGGAGAAGGATTGTAAATGCTAAAATACTGTCCAGAAATATCTATACATTGCTGCTCAGCAGAAGGCCAAAAAAATTTTTTTCTTTGTGCTGTATCAAGTAAGTGCCCCAAGATGCTGAGTAAAAGGAACATTGCTTAGTCCAGCTAAAATGCATGTATGTACATGCATGATCACATTTAGGTTTTCTAAAGTATCCAATCATTTACCAAGAGCACTGATATAGCATAAGCATTTCTAACACTTCCTGGAAGCATAAAATGGACACAGAGAGTAATATATTACAGAAAAACACATGAAAAAAACCCAAAAAAAGTGGTGTAGGAGCTACGCAAGAATATAGGGGTGTAAGTACAAGTGTTGCAGTGGTAACGCTACACTTGGGGGCCCAGGGAACTGAGGAGAATGGATTAAGTTCAAACAACTGTATCTTGCATCGAATAACAAAAACTGCACTAGGATATGATCTTACATGCAAGGACAAAAGTGTATCGCTAAATAGAAAACATCTTACACAGAGGTCTTTGCATTTCTATTTAAATCACTGCAAGAACACATGACTAATCTGCAACAGTGTCCAGGGGATCCAAAGGACCCTAACACCACAATAGGACTAAATATTTCATTTGCATTATGTTGTTTCACTGTCATTTGACATGTACAGCTGCAGCCAAGTCTAAAAGAGACAGTTATTTAGACTGATTTTCTTTTTTTGCAGCATATAGAATATACTTGGATATAAACATATTTGTGAATGCTGTTATTAAAAGGGAAGAAAAAAATCCGCCTTTGGATTGGCATGGCCATTATTTAAATGTATCATTTGTAAAGATGTTATTTTAAAAATTGAATAAATAAATACATTTTATCGATTTTGGTCTGTTATTATCTTTACTGATAGCAGCCATGTTGTATGTGTTTGTTGTACAAATCACATTCAGGGGGTTATTGACTAAAGTCTGAATTGTTGCGTAAAGGTGTTGAATTCGCCAGCCAACGATGGTCACACACTACCCAACAGATGGCTAGTGTCAGATTATTGGGATATTGTCGCGGTTGCGACTTTACTATAGGGATCCGCTGTTTAGTCATTAAGGAGTAGAGAATCAGGGTGTAGCCACCAGTAGTGATGAGAATTCACTTTGACTGTCGAATTTTCACTTTAGTCAATAACCCCCTCAGTCTCATAGTTTCAATAGTGCTTTAGGTAATACATGTTTAGGAAGCGCCCCAGAAAGCTCAATAGATAAATATCATTCTTTATAGACAGGAATTAAAATTTTTGGTAGCACAGATTAAATATAGAAAGTTGAGACATTTTCTTTTTTTGGTGTTAATTTTCTTTTAAGCTGTGACAGCTCTACTTCTATTTTAAGTGTTGATTATCTAATATACTGTTGCTTACTGGAATCTAATAAAGTTTTAAGGTTTCACCTGAATATGTATATTTTTGGATAGATGGTGCGAAATCATACAAACCCTTACAGAACTGAATCTAGTCCCTAGCTGGACAGTGGCGTTTACTGGATTAAAAGGAATAAGTCACCTCTCACATATCTACTAGTAATAATATGTATAGGTTGTATGTTCTGTGCACAAAATCTGTCTGACAGACAGAGATAACTCCAAGTTAAGGGCTGTCCAGACTGGTAAAGATATTACGTAGATGCTCAAAGCATTTTGTTACGTGTCTAGAGATAATTTCTATATATTTTGATTACTACAAACAAGGAACCGACATGTCCTACTAATGATTAAAATAAACATTCAGTATTTTTGAAGTGCTCAGAGAACTGAAGTCAAGACCTGCAACACTGGTTCACAATTGGTATTGATCCTTTGGGAGCAGGCAGAGTTTACAAAAGTTATATGACAAGCTTCAGCAGGGGAAATCTTATTTCTCAGTAAGGGGAAGTGACCAAGATCCACAAATGGTTTCCAAGGACAGTCCTCTGTTCTTGAGCAGCTAAGATTTATAGATTTGGTTGGCCTCCTTTATTTATCCTTCTCACGCTGGGGATCCCTGGTAGACTTGAGAAAATCACTACGCAACAATCGATAAAATAGAACAATGTTCATTGCAGTCATAATGGCCATTCCCACACTGCCAATAGTGTAGGTAACAAGTGGTATATTATCTCTGTTAAGTACCAGCCACCTCGTCATCCAGGCCAGTGTACTGATTCTAAATATTACATAAGTACCCAAGTTAAACATGCTGTTTAGTCGGTAGAAGGTGGTCTTTAGAAGGTTTGCCATGAGCAGGATCTGTCGTAGGTGAAGGAAGATGGAGTTAATTTCCACCAGCAGTGCCACCACAGCAAAACCAATATAGCGATGAAGCAGAGCAGAGATCCCAAAGCATGTGACAACCTAGGAAGAAAAGAAATAACCAATTACAAAAAAATATTGCTACAGTTTAGAATCGTAGATTCGTAGCGCATAAGCTATGGTAGTAGGTGAAATTACTGAAAGGAACCCAAGATTTTCTCTCTCAGACAGGGCTAGGTGTAAATGTAATAAAATATATCAAGATGAGTTCCCTTTGAAATTACCTATAAAAGAACCACAACACCAAAAATGGAAAATATCTTAAATACATTTATTTACTATACGTATATTCAATCTGTGCTTCCAAAAAAATCAAAACTGTGTCTAGAAAGTAAGATATTTAGCTTTGAAAATCAGACATTAGGGCACACTTCTTGTACATGCTTTATGAAAAGCAACATGCAAAATGATGGAACTGGGTGAGGTCTGTAACGACATGGCTGCTATCAGTAAAGTTGAAAGTGAAAAAAAACCCCAAAAACTACCCATCTAAAACAATACCTCCTACTAAGATGAAACATCATAGGGACAGCTTGAACTGCGCTGTCATATCACTGCAAGGAGGCAGACTTCACAGCCCTTGCTATGGTACAGGAGCCAGCATAAAGCTCCGCCCATCTAGTCAAATCGGCGGGAACTGGTAGAATGGTCAAATGATTAGTAATCTCAATTTTAACAAACAAAGTTAATATATGCCTACAGGTCAAAGAAATAAAATGCATAATGCAGGCTGAATGGTAATTCCTTGCCAGCAACAGCAGGACAAAATGCTCTAAGACAGTGATGTCCAACCTTTTTCGGCCTGGGGGCCATATAAATTTTATGGGCCGCTTCAAAGCTACCGCGACAAATCTGAAAGTTACAACTGCGACAATTTTCCATAGTAAAGTTGCAACTGCGACAGTAGAGCATTATATATAGTCTATAAAGACGCGACTGCGACAGTATTAGTCTAATGTGACTGTCTTTAGCTGGCAAATTCACACTTATATGCATCAATTCGGACTTTGGAATTCAGACCGCGGGCCAGATAGCACCGCGTCGCGGACCCAATATGGCCCACGGGTCGTAGGTTGGGCATCACTGCTCTAAGAGATAACATTAAAGATGACCTGAAACTAAGCAGTCAATGAGGCAAAGTAAGCTGTGGAAAAATAAATACTTATTGTACAAGATGATGGTAACTATATTACAAAAGAGAAATATCACTAGTCAACCTTTAACAACAAATTATATCAAAAAGGTTTTAATTCAATAACATGTAGTTTAGAGCACAAGAGGAAGAGGGGGTGATATGACACAAATATTTATATAGAGCCATCAAAGTAAGAATTCGACTGTCTAAGTGAATTCTCATCTATTCAGGTCGACATGCTCCAATAGTCACAAAATTCTCTGAGACTTATTCATTAAACAGAGGATTTCTATAGTGAAGACAGGAACAGCACAAGACACAAGAGCACTGACCAGAGAACCCAATGGCCAGCGCTGGCTCTGCCATTAGGCAGAGTAGGCAAATGCTAGAGGAGCCCCCTGCCCAGGGGGGGGTGCCCCTAGCATTTTTTTTTTTTACAGTGCCGGCCAGGAGGTTACGTGCAGCCGCGGCTCAACTCTAAATCTCCCAATTGGCGGCCGCGGCTGCTTATCGGGAGATGTTGGAGGTGAGTGGGGGCCACAGGGCAAGGGGCGGCGGAGCGGGGCAGGGAGGGTGTCACCGGGTGGGGGGTTGCCTAGGGCGCCGATAGGGCCAAAGCTGCCTCTGCCAATGGTACAAAGAACACCTCAGCTATGGCCAAGTTGAGCATAAGCTACTCACTCCTGAAGGTGAAATTGGCAGCTAATTTGCAATTCACAATCTGCCCATTTTATGCAGGGCTACTCAAAGCTCTTGGCTACTTTCACAGGTTCTCTCTAGGTGCCCAAAACAGTCATAAAAATAAAGAATAAAGATTTCCAAAATGCAGAATCTTTATCTGATTACAAATAGAGGCAGGAATTTCAAATTGAAATCAATGTAAGCTGGAGATTTAAATACCTCAGTCTTTGATCGGAACTTTCTTAAAAGGGGCACTAAATGCTCATTTTTCTAGATTCTGAAGGGCGGGGTTAAATACTTACCTTTTAATTTAGAATCATCCCTAGAAAAAAAAAAATGAACATTTAGTGCCCCTTTAAGGAAAGTTTCTCAGAGGCACAGTATGTTAAAGCAAGGTGGACATACACAGTATGGTAAAAGGGGGCTGCATTGTATGGGAAAGGTGAGTGAAGCATATTTGTATGAGTTGCCACTGCAACAAGAGGGGGTGGTCTGCCACACTACCATGTCCATCTTTCAATTCCAGATATGGAAGGTATGTAAATATATATAGGGATGAGGAAAAATACAGTGATAGAATAAAATGCAGTTTTAAAGCAAGATGAACCAGTTGTTTTTACCCGACACCAAAGTTTTTATGTAACTTTCTTCATGCAAAGCAGCTCTGTCCAGATTATCCACCAGTGACGGGAGGTAGGCAGAGCAATGCTTCACTCCTAACAGAGCGGAATTTCCTTTTATCAGAATAGCAGCTTCATTGTTTACACTCTTGGATTCCTTTAGCAGTTTCTTGAGGACAGCAGAGCCACACCCAGACATGTGCCTGAAATTGTGTGGTTCAGCACATGTTCAAGGAGTGGGTCTTTGAATAAATGAATTAGACGTGTGCCTAAAGCTGTGTTTAATTAATTCAATTTAATTCATTAAACATAGGGAGGGGATCTAAATGGTAACATCAACAGAAGTATTATTACAAACTTGTTCAGTGATATGAGGGATATTTATCAAAGTAAGAAAAAAAAAATTGACATATTTGTTGCAGTGGCAACAAAAAAGTTACCGCATCCGAAACATGCAATATAGAAAACTGTTGCTGCCTTAAAATTGATGCCGATATTGATACTTATTAAATATATCAAATTTTGGCACTGGAAAAGTGTTTACCAGATAAAGAGTGGAAAAAAACAACAACATTATTCACTATGGAAGATAGTTGTGTAAAATTTTCTAAATCCTGTCGTCATTTTTTTTGCAACTTGCAGGATTTGCCTTGGAAGAGGAGTAGTCTTATACGGCGAGTATATCCCAAACTCTATATTTTAACTGGAAAAGTTATCGGTCGTCTTATACACCGGCAAATATGGTACTTAGTAATATTTAACAATTATTTGCAATGAAGTGGGGCTCTTCTATTAGCGTTTGTTTCTTGGATTTATATAAAAATATTTAGAAAACAATTCACAAACAAACAAAATAATTCTACTTTGAACAATCACATCCTACAATTTTGCACATTTGTTATATATTTTATATTAAAGTTTTGATGGAAAATAATCCACTACTAAATGGGCTTGAATACATGCAGAGCATAAAATATCATATTAATTGGATGAGGTTGATTAACAGGATAGAAATCTGCCATTTGAACTTGTCACACTGATGTGATAATCCTCAATTAGTCTGATTTCTCAGCCATCTGTCAGGCTTTGGCTGACTGGGAAAATAAACATTGTATCTGTGCAAACTTTAAATACTTTAGGCATGTGAGGAAGAATGGAAATTCATTAGGAGTTCTACAGCATATTTATATACAGTATATCCCATAAAATCACACACAAAGGAAATAAGCAATGAAAGTCTTAACTCCATTGTTTTAATGTAGGGAAATTTTTTTAAACAAGTGGTTCCATCCAAAGAATTTAAAAAAAAAATCCAATTTGGATTGACTTGACAGTTATTTAAAGGGGCACTATAGTGCTGATATAACTGCACACATACATATAAAGCTCCTTTATACTAAGCCAATTGTTGACACAAATAGTTAAAAAAAGCATTTAGGGAAGAAATACTACTTGCAGTTTCCCCCCCTCCCCCTCTCTTCTGTTCTGCAAGTCAGGCAACACCAGAAGAAAAAGCTGCCTGACTGCTATTGGTTAAGCAGTGTGCTGACCTTTTGTCTGCATAAATTAAGCATGTTTACATGAGATTACAGAGGGAAAGCTGAATCGTGCACATGTGCTAAGTAGTAATTAGGGCACCTTTTCATGGACAACTGGCCAGTACACATCACACACATTTCCTGGTGCAGGAGTTTATCAGTGCTGCCTACTCAATCATTCTGCGTCACATGAAACAACTACTGGGGAGAAACCACTTCTCACTAAGGTATAGTACTGCATATGTAAAGATGTAATTTCACTATAGTCTCCCTTGAATGCTCCCAGATGGTGACAAGACAAGTAACACTGCAGAAACCTTGTACAGCACTAATCTATGTGACAGTGATATCAAATCAAGTAATGTTGATTTTAGTCTTTTGCTTTTATAGTTTGTGTAAGGCGAGACTTTCATTGTTGCTTCATGTAATGTAAGAGCTGGCATGCAGTTTTCTTCAGAAACTATTTTTTGAAAATTTGGTTGGTTTAAAGCAAAAATAACACCAAAAATTAATGAACTTCAAATGCACTTATAGTTACTATAAATTCAAATTCAATATTTGCTTCCAAAAATTGTTTCACAATATATATTTATCTATTTAACATTAAAAATTGGGCTTTCAGCCACACTTTCTGAATCTGTATTATCTGAAGTAATATAGAAAACAACGGTAAGAAAGGTCTGTTTAAAACATGGCTGCTATCAGTAAAAATAAACAGATAAAAAGCAATAGAATTCATAAATATACCCTCAAAAATAACATTTTTACAAGTGCTGTATCTGACTAACTGCAATGGCAATCCAAATGGTCATTTTGATTTTTTTGTTTTACTGGTCTTTAAAGCCAGGTTCACACTGGTATATTTGAGCTTTGCGTTTTTAGAAAAGGCAATCCCGAAAATATGCCGGCAAATTCATACTGGCATACCCGACACAGTGGGAATGATCCCTCTGCCTTCGCGGCTCCTCCTATGTGCATACAATGTTTATATTACGTCCCTACGCTAATGAAATACGTGACAAAATGCGTTCTGGTGTGCTTGCGCTTGCATTCAACACTTGTGGCCGAAGGAAGGTAAGTGCCATAGGGATTTGCAGAGTGCGTTTTTTTTTTTTTTCAAAGCTCAGTGTGTAAGCGCTGTGCTCAAATACATCAGTGTGAACCTGGCCTAAGTCACAGCATATTGCAGTAAATTTGTCATTCAAGCTCTAGCAGGAATTTTAATATTTTATAAGGAAAATGAATTAATGAATTGGTAGGGTAAATGTCAAAGGAGTTTTCCTAGTAGAGATTCCGTAATTAGCTAAATCAATAAATACGACTATTCTGTAAGTCAGCGGTTTTCAACCTGTGAGTCGCACGACCGTCCCACTGGGGTCAAGAACTGCTGCAGCACCCAGAAACGCCCGCAGGACCCTTCTTATAAGGGTTCCTGCGGGGTGACGTCGGCCAAAAACGTCAGCACGTGACGTGTGTACATGATGACGTTTCGCCCGAACGTCACCATGTGACGCGCGTACGTGATGACATTCCGGCCGAACGTCACCACATGACGCGCATACATGATGACGTTCCCGCCGAATGTCATCACGCTGTGCGCAGTGACGTCATGGCCGAGGCGGCCACTAAAAGGTTGAGAACCGCTGCTCTAAGTGCTCAGGATTCTCTCTGTAAACATAGTATACTAGGACCCTCCCTAAAAAGCTATTAGAGCCTTTCAACTGTAATGCTACTTAACAGACACATTGCTTAGACCAACAAAAGCATATAGATTTACTCTATTGTGTTTCAACCAGTTGTTACTGATGAAATACAAATACCCAGCTCAAATGGTCACAAGGCTTCTTCACTTGTTGGGCTCTTATCATTGTTTTAATTATCAACAACTGTCAATCAAGAAGTTGTTGTTGTACCTGCTTCTGTGTACTTTGAACAGGTTGTGCTACCACTGACAAGAAATAACCTGTAATGATAAACATTTACACTATACATTATGGTAGCTATATTCACCCTATACCAAAGACAAAATACTATCACTGATAATCTGAGCATGGGGTAGTATATAGCGATCACCTGAGCATGGGGTAGTATATAGCGATCACCTGAGCATGGGGTAGTATATCCAAACATAGTAAAAAAAAAAAAAAGTGTTGCAACTGGAATCAGAATAGTGTTTCTGGCCTGTTTACTTCCAAAAGTTCTGTGTTCACTCCCGTGTAATAGTACACAAACAAATGGTAGTGGAAGAAAGGCTCCAAAGACAGCAAAAATCACCCAATAAAGGATTTTCAGTGATTGCTGCCTTTGGAGCCTCTCTTCCATTACTGTTTGTTTGTGTACATAAATTTTTTTAAACTTGGCTCTAGGTAGGGGCGGTCCTGGCCCTATTAGCGCCCGGCGCCCACCACTTTACTCCAACAGCGTTCCAGCGACGCACCTCCTCTAATGAGGCAAATTGAATGCGACGGCGCTCCTTAGAAGTTCGGGTCTTGCTGGCAGCGGCCGAATACAGCCAACAAGACCCGAAGCAGCCAAAGACCATCGCATTCAACTTACCTCAACAGAGGAGGTGTGTTGCTGGAACGCAGTTGGAAGTGAGTGGGGGGCGCAAGGGGAAGGGGTGTTGCGGGGAAGGGAGGTCAAGTTTACTGATGGGCGATAGCGCCCCTCAAATAGATTGCGCCCTGGGCCGTTGCCCATCGGTAGAACCGGCCCTGGCTCTAGGTATACAAGCATGATACAAATATCAGATTTAATGCATACAATAATTCTTCTTTAATAAATACAAATGCACCATTTTAAAAACAGAAGATTAGTTTTCCAGATTTATTGCTCATGTGTAATGTAACAATTAAATACAAATATCAGCTCTGTACGACTGAGAACACCAAAGGGGTTATTCACTAAAGTCTCAATTGTTGTATATAGGCCTGAATTCGCCAGCTAAAGACAGTCGTAATAGACTGCTACTGTCACGTCTTTATAATGAGATTATTCTCGCAGTTGCGACTTTACTATGGAAAATTGTTGCAACTTTATAAATTGTCGTGGCTTTGCTATGGGAATCCGTTGTTTGAGAATTCGACAGTTGAATTTGCATCTTAGTGAATAACCCCCACAAATGTGAATATCCACAGTATTCGGCCTTAGGCCAGATATTCTTTAAGCATGCATTTGGGATAAAAACTAAGCTGGTTAAAGGAGAACTAAAGAAAAAAATGAAAAAAGAATTATTAAAATATTTACCTTATACAGAGCCGATTGATTACAGTAACAGCAGGAGCTGTGCTGTAATTAGCCGGCACCCAATGCTCCCTTCACAGCGCTGGCTGACTGAGAAGCCAGTGCGAAGCTCCTCCCAACTTGTTTCACTCCGGGTGAAAAATGGCTTAAACGTCATCACGTTCATTGTGGGGGCCAATGAGAATGCTCCCCGCAATGAGCGTGATGATGTATGAGGCCGGTGAATCAAGTCAAAGGAGCTGCGCACTGGCTTCTCAGTCAGCCTGCGGGCTGTGAAGAAAGCATCGGGTGCCGGCTAATTACAGCACAGCTCATGCTGTGACTGTAATCAATCAGCTCTGTATAAGGTAAGTATTTTAATAATTCTTTAATTTTTTGCTTTAGGTCTCCTTTAACTTAGGCCGTCTTCTGAATATGCATGGTGAGGTGTAGAAAGTTGGCATTGCTACATGGAAAAAGAAGTTCTCCAGTGCTGGAGAACCTCTTTTTCCCTGTACAGCAAGACGTCCTGATGCTCCAAGCACCCGTTTTTACAGATTGTTAAGAGGATTGAAGCGGTTAGTAAACTTTATTTTCTAATATTGCTACATGGAATCTACTTGCACAGCCGATGGAAATCATGTGAACACCCACATGAAACTTGCTATAAAAATACTTGACTAAAAACACATTTGCACAATAGTACAACCACGAAAATTATTAAACTAAAGCATATGTGTAAGAGTAAACATAAAAGCTTTTAACAAAACTAAGAATCACAGAAACAATACCAAGAGAGAAGCTGTAAATTATTTCTTACAGACACTGGTTGCTAGACACACATCTGCTCAGTCTGTTGTGAAATCACGACTAAAATAAGTTTACATTAAACAGAAGAACAGTTACAACTGGAGGAAGCAGAGTCTCACATGGACAACTAAGAACTGGTGATGATAAGGTGAGGTCAGGCCTGTGTACTCACCACAGCGTGATGGAAAAGCAGCTCCCATGATTGATGCAGCTTTTGGTTCTGTAGCATGTCTAAAAAGTCATGGATAAAATAACCTGTAAGGAATAGAAAAATTACAAGATTTACAAGAATAATAATACAATATTGAAAGCCTGACACAAGGATTTGTTGGTGTTTTTTTTTTTTTTAAGGCAAAGAATAGGTGTACACTATTTTCAGTGTTTTTTTTTTTTTATATTTAGCATAAAACAATTTTTTTTTACTGTATTTTTCATTTTACATTTAGTATTGCTGCCAGATGTTAACACTTGTACTTAAAACTAGGTGGCCTATAAATAGAATGTACCTTTTTACAGGCTATAGTGCCCCTTTAAAGGAGACCTAAAGTAAAAAAAATAAAAAAGGACAGTTAAAATACTTACCTTATACAGAGCCAATTGATTACAGTTACAGCATGAGCTGTGCTGTAATTAGCCAACAGCCGAAGCTTCCCCCAACACCTCCTTCACAGCGCACTGGCTGATTGAGAAGCCAGCGCGCAGCTCCTTCTTCCTGCTTCACCGGCTTCTACATCATCACGCTCATTGTGGGGAGTGTTCTCATTGGCCCCCGCAATGAACGCGATGATGTTTAAGCCCTGCCAGCCAGCGCTGTAAAGTAGTATAGGGGGAAGCATCTGGAGCCGGCTAATTACAGCACAGCTCATGCTGTGACTGTAATCATTTGGCTCCGTATAAAGTAAGTATTTTAATTGTCCTTTTTTGTTTGTTTTTTTACTTTAGTTCTCCTTTAAACAAACACCCAGACAGTAAAGAAGCAAGAATGTTACAACCTGCTAAGGGGATTAAAAACAAGGTATTTGGTCTTCAAGCAACTGTACTTTGATACCTGTTAAAAGATACATTGTACATGGTAGATTCCTTTACCCTGGCAGAGAGGGGTTGTTTGAAAAAAGAAAAAAAAAAAAGGAATGAGGTACAAACTTTATAGGCCACCCTGGTGTGACAAGATGTTTACATTACATACGGGAAGGAGAAATCTCTTGTCAGTGTAGCTGTTTATTGAATAGTACACAGCATTTCTGGTGCTGTAGAACCAGGTCTACTCCATACATTTTAAAAGATAATTAAACAGTAGTAACAGAGTGGAAGAGAGATTTCTAAGTGAAACCTGCAATTTATATACAGTTGTGCCTCAACAAGTTTTAGTTAATGTATACAAGTTTAACAATTCCTCTCGACTTGCATTTTCACTTCAACTTGATATAATGTTTGTTTTTTTTTTATTATACTATTTATTTTTTTAATGCAAGGTTACCTTATTCTTCATAACAAAGGAGTGTCTCTCTGCACATACAGCTAATACACAGTGTCCAACCTTTTTTGGCCTGGGGGCCAAATCAAACTGTCAGCACTGACTAATGGAACACATATGCGTTCCAACACATAAAGAACCTGGAAGTAAGGGTCTTAACAATGCTGGAAAGCGTTCCACCCAATTGTGAGATACTGCAAAGAGTGTGTTACTGAACTGACATCCTGTACAGTAATAAGCTGACCACGTCCTCTGACTCTGTTGTCGATTTCCTGCAATGTGGGCAGAAGCTTTAAGGGCCGGATAATATTGCATCGCGCAGGCTATAGGTTGGGCATCATTGAGTTAATAGGAAGGCAATTAAGGAATATTATAATCATTTGATTATACACATTATTGTATAAATTTGTATCTATCAGTAATGTATCCTTTATTTTGTAAGCATTCTCCAGTCTCAACTATTTATAGAAAATATATATTTATTCAAAAATATATTTACTTTCACTATAAAGTTCTGTTAAAGCAATGGCAATGGGAAGAAAATTGATTAAGTAACTGATTCAATGTTTTGCCAAACAGCAAGCTGATAAGAAAAGCCAAATTAGTACAAATCATGACTTCAGATTTTTGGGTTGGTTACACTACACGATTTTATTGCTGAAGAGAAGCAAAATCACTAGCATTGTTTACACTCACACTTGCAGCAGTGATGATCCCTGTGCATTTAACATGTGATTGTCCCTGTGTCAGTTAATCCACCAAATAAATGAATGGCTCTTGCAATGGTGAATTTACATTACTGATTTTACTGCTATCTTTCCATCAATAATTAAGTGGCATCTTACTTTTAGCAATTAGGTTAAATGGGGGAGGGGGGAGGCCTTCGACCGCAACCATCAAATGTACTTACAGTTTCCAAAAAAAAAAAAGGATGCAAAGTCTGAGACGCTAACATTTTTTTACACAAAAGTCTAAATCATCATTAGGTGCAATTTCAAAGATGAGTAGTTTTTTTTAGTGCCCCTTTTACCATTGTGATAATGCCACTTGATACATTTCTCCCATTGTTTTCTACAGGTGGCAAAATGCAATAAACAAACAAAAACCTGAGAGCCCACCATTGATTTATATGCACCAGCCCCTCCACAAAGTGCCTAATACAATGCAGCAGTCCCCCACATAGTGTCTAATAAAGTGCCCAACACATTACTCTACCCCATACCCTATACAGTGCAGCAGCTCAGCCTCCCACATATTTCCCAATACAGTACAGCAGCTCCCCATACAGTGCAAAAAAACATTCCACAAAGTGCCAAGTACAGTACAGCAACCCCCCCCCAGCGTTGGTGCTCACTTATTAAATCAATGGTTCTCTTCAGCACACTTGTGCTAAGCCTGCCCTGGCCAGTAAATAAAACTCTAATATTATGTACAATATCAGTGAACTGCATAGAGATTGGGAATCATCATCCAATTTACATGTGTCTCATTAATAGTGTATCCTGACAGTACAGGATACAGACCAGGGGAAGCTTACAGCAAATGTTTGCAGTGTGCATTGTTACTTACTATAAAGGTTACAGGAGGTACTAATCCTTGAAGCAAAGAGTTATTACATTATTTTAAGCACACATTCATTGCTTGTAATATTTGAATGAAATGGTAAGTTATCTCTTCATAGCAGCCGGGCTGCCAACAGGTAGTGCAGTTTACATTGTTACATATGATAGAGGTTAAAAAAGGTACCAGTCCTTGAAGCAAACTGTTAGCAAATTATAAAAAGTACACATTTAGTGGTTGTAAAATTGACTATGGTAATAAATAGTAGGTTATTTCTTCATAGCAGCTGGGCACTGAAAACAGATGTCTCCTGATACAGCCTGGAACTCTTGGGTCTCTAAGTGCAATAGGGAGATGTCACGAGGTATGATAACAAACATAGTATTGTTGGATAAGAGGAATCAGGGAGGGAAGAAAAAGGAAGCTCCGTCCAGTTTAATGCCTCCATCACCGTATCTAGTGTTTCTAAAGTACTGCTCTCCTCAAGAGACCACTGATGATATCCCATATTCATTCTAAACGGGCCATTAACACTGGGAAAATTACATATGGATTTCTATGGCATTTATTTGTATGCATTACAGTACTTGTAAAAATGTCACATTGAGAGCTGAATTTCTACTGTTTTATTCTTCTCATTGCTGTTTGCAAAAATCTTATTAGGAATTGGGCTTTCCAGGGTATTTCCTTATTATGTATCAACTAAAAATCTTGAGAAAACAATGAACAGAGCTTGGGTTTGTTTACTTAACAAACAAGATAAAATCAAACGCAAATCAATACAAATAAGTAATTTAAATGCAAAGATAATACTTTTATTTAGTATTATTATTTTATTAAGTATTATTTAGAAATAACTGCCATATCAAATAACATAGGAGTCTCTCTTTTTTCTTTGCCATTACTGGTGTTTAAACTCTAACTGACCTCTCACTGATCCATGTGCTAAGGATTCCTTGAGTACAGGTTTACAGAACTGGCTTAGGAGAGGAAGTAAACACACTGAAATACAAGCATCACTCTTACCCTCTAATATATATATATATATATATATATATATATACATATACATACACATATAAGTCAGACTTTATATGAACCAGTTAAACTTGTTATAATACAGGTTTCACTTGCAGATCTTTTCAATTATATTCTCCATGCTGTGTATTGTGCAAAAGAATGTAATTAACTTAAAAAGGTTAGAATGTGATTAACTTAAAAGGTTACATTTGTAGTTGTAAATAGAAGAAAAAAGTAACTTAGTGCCAACTCACCTATAGAAACAGCAATCAGGCTGTGTGAGAAGCGAGAATGTGTGGAGATTAAATCCTCTGCCATTTCAGGATGTAGGTAAAACCTTAAATATAAAATTGTTGATTTCAAAGATGATTCCGCAAACAGAGCATGCCTTGTTTTATTCAGTCTACAGGCAGTGATGTTCTGTTAAGTAGTTCCTTGGCCCCCACAAACTCCTTCAGGAAAGACAATCAGATGTACTAACTGAAATCAGGACCATGTGTTTTTAAATAAAAGGTAAAACAAGTGACTTTCCCCCCCAGAATACATTATTATATATTATATGTGCATGAACTGAATATTTTACTTGCAAAATAGCTTAGACAGGAAGAAACCTAAAAATAGTGTGATTTGTGAGTTATATTCATTATAGTTTGTGCGACTATTATAACACCATCAAATCCAAATAATATAAAGCTAAAGTCATACCACATTTAGGACAGTTTTATTCTGAATGAAATATAGTGGGATTCTGTCTTCACTAAGGCTAGGTTCACACTAGCATATGATGTGCAACTAGTGTGACAATAAAAGGATATTCACCACCAAGTGAAAACAAAGCAATTGAAGCTATCACTGCAGGAATCACAATTACATTGTGTATAAGACCACATTGTTACAGCTCTTATCACCCTTCTATCTGTATATGTAAGTCTTCCTCCCATTTAGATTGTAAGTTGTAGAGGGCCTCTTGTGTCAACCACAACCTGGCACTTAAAGTGAAGTATCCTTGAGATATTATAACTTGTATTGTTACAGAAGTCCTAAAGCCGAAAAAAAAAAAAAAAAAAGTACAGTTAAAATACTTACCTTATAAAAAGTACATTGAGTACAGTCACAGCATGAGCTGTGCTGTAATTAGCCGGCAGCCGAAGCTTCCCTCGACGCCTCCTTCACAGTGCGCTGGCTGACTGAGAAGCCAGAGCGCAGCTCCTTCTTCCTGCTTCACCGGGTTCTACATCATCACGCTTATTGTGGGGAGCGTTCTCGTTGGCCCCTGCAATGAACGTGATGATGTTTAAGCCCTGAAACACCTGAGTTGAAGCAAGATGGGAGGAGCATTGGGAGCCGGCTAATTACAGCACAGCTCATGCTGTGACTTTAATCATTTCGCTCTGTATAAGGTAAGTATTTAAACTGTCCTTTTTTATTTTTTACTTTAGTTCTCCTTTGATGCACTTTTCCCATGTCTGTATTACGGTATATTTGTATTGCTGAATTGTACAGCTCTGCATAAATTTGTGGCACTTTATCAGTAAAATTATACATACATAGATACAATCAGGGGAATTCATCAACAGGGGCAAACTTATCAGAAGTTTAGTAACCTATCAGAAGTTGTCTGATATTATACTTGCCTCATACTACCAGAGAATGCTGATTGCTTGCTATGGGTTACTAGATCAATGTAAACGACTGCCCCTGTTGATAAATTCCCCTTAATGTGTTTAAATATATGATTAATACAAATATATATATATATTTATTAAATAAATATATGAAGTAATAAAATTCTGCTGTCACTGTTTATTTGATCTACCTATGATACAAAGTTATTTACCAGAGATAAGACTGTAATCACCTCTTTAAGCTACAACAAAACAGGAGACGGAAAACTAAAACTACACTATCAGTATACATTCCAATAAATATTGACACTTAGTTAAAATAAAAATACTCTCACCACTGTACTCTCATTAACTGCAGGAAACACATTGGGGGTTATTCCCTAAGGTGTGAATTCGAATGCCGAATTCGCAAACAGCGGATTCCCATTGCAAATCTGCGACAATTTCCCCATTGTAAAGTCGCGACAGTTCTTTAATGTTAAGATTGTGACAATTTTCCCATAATAAAGTCGCGACCTTGACAATATTCTCATTATAAAGACGTGACTGCGACAGTAGCAACCAATTGCGACTGTCTTTATCTGGCGAATTCCCACCTATACGCAACCATTTGGACTTTAGTGAATAACCCCCATTATCTTTATATCATCTGAACATTGGTACCCATAGACTTTAGACAAATCTTCCTTTAAAAAAACAGAGCCCTGTGCCACACAACATCAGAGTGGCAGGAACTCATATATATATTTTTTCCTGCTTTTGTAGTAAATATAGTAGTCCTTTCTGGGTTTCAACAGCAATAGTAAGTGAATTATAGTGTTCCTTCTTTACAAATGCATAAATATAATTCCAAAATAAATAAAAGACCCCCTCTCACCAGAGAAGGAAAAATGTACCCCCTGCTGAAAAATCACACCCCCTCCATAACTGTCTGCCCTCTTTTCACTAGGCAACAATGGCGTGTGCCTCCAGGGATACACAATCCCAGACATGTGACAGTCTCTATCAACAAATATGTGCCCTTTAACAATCACAAACCAGTAGCCTGTCTCCCTAATATACCCCAAGGTGTATCCTATAGGAGCCACATGGGTGATGGACACTAGTGACCCCAGTAACCCGCTGAACTGTCCATGTCACAGCACAACATAAGCCGGTTCTGTAATGGGATCTGACACCTCGGCCACAGATGCAGAACCATAGCCCGGAGCATCCAACCATCCCAATGAATGTATTCACCCATGCCTGGATCCCTGCATGGTCAGTGCATTGTGCCTATTGTGCTGTGCCAGCCACTTATCCCTGACAGAATCACAGCCCTTTAAACCCATGCCACTGATGCCCCCCCTCCCCAGCCTGGTAACCGTGGCTCCTCACCCTAGCAACGCCCAGCAGCCGGTTAACAGGCTGTGCACAAAGGAAGTCCAGATGTTCCTCCATTTCCACAGGTTGCGCTGCGCAGAGCTCGGTGCCGGTATCAGCCGCTGGAATTGTCTATTCAGGAGCCGAAAGCTGGCGAACGAACCGCCGATCACGAGCAGCCCGGGGTCCATCAGCTCCATGTGGCCGGAGCGTAGCGATGCTGAGATTCCGCTGGGGGTCAGGCGGGTGACAAGGCGGAGGATGGCGAGCTGGGGGTGTGAGAGTCACTAGTACAGCGCTGTGTATAAGAGCCGCCGGGCACGTTATACAACATACACCTTCTCTCTATCACTCTGCCTCCTTTCCTTCCAACCTTGTGTAACTTTCCCTGACAGAACCACCAAACAACCCGCTCCGCTCATTCGGATTGGCTAACCCGATCATTCTCCCTCCTTCCATCTTCCACGCCCATTCTCCGTCTCCTTGGAAACCACTCCCTCCTACACTGGGAGCGCCGAGCTTCCTAAAGGTCTGTGGAGGCGCGAGCGAAGCTGTTATGTATGTGGGGTGGGGTGAGGGGTCGGTGGCCCTTTTTTTTTTCCAATGACACGAGGCCCCCCTTTGTGGGCAAAGTTCACGGAACGCATCGAACTACGGCTTTTTGTTTTCGTGGCGCGCGGCATGGCTTATACAACGGAGTCACGTGCGGGGTTGGGCAGTTGCATAACGCTGTATGTTAGTTACCATTGGGAGTAGATGTGAGGGTATGACTGGCACGATGCCTGCCAAGAAGGAGAAATCAGTTTAGTGCTTGTTAATTACTCGGTAAACTGACCACTGGCAAATGCCAACCTCATCCTGACTTTCTGTGCAATGATAGCTAAAGTCCACTACTAGCTTCACAAGGGTTGTGAATAAAGGCAGTTATTGCAGTGTTCATCAGCTCAGCCAGATTATTTATTCCCAGTGAATGGAGAGTATGTTCAGATATATAACGATTAACATTTTAATCCTGGCCGCGCAGTGTCCGCAACCCTCTCGAATAGGGCCCAAGAATATGAATTAGTCATTTCTTTACTGTTGTTGGATTGTACAGCGCTGCGTAACTGGGTGGCGCATTCTAAATAAAAATATAAATACATACAAGAAGCCTTGCAGCACATGGAGGCAGGGACGGTTCTACCTATGGGCGATGTGGGCGATGGCCCAGGGCGCATTCTATCTGAGGGGCGCTGTCGCCCACATCTAAACTTGACCCCCGCCCCCCCTGCCCCGCACCCCCCACTCACCTCCAACAGCGTTCCAGCGACGCGCCTCCTCTGATGAGGTAAGTTGAATGCGACGGCTCTCCTTACTGCTTCGGGTCTTGGCTGTATTCGGCAGCTGCCGGCAAGACCCGAACATCTAAGGAGGGCCGTCGTATTCAGCTTACCTTATCAGAGGAGGTGTGTCGCTGGAACGCTGTAGGAGGTGAGTGGAGGGCATGAGGGGGGCGGCACGGGGTGTCGCGGGGGGGGGGGAGGCACGGAGGGTTGGCCCCGTATTGTAATAAATAGCCACAATAAAAATATTTAGCATAAGCCTGGGCACTGCAGCAACTTGAGAGGTCTATGGACATTGTGTCAGTGGGACCAAAAGTTTAAAATTATAAGTGACAGCCTTAAATGAGTTTCACAGTATTGACCTTCAGTGAAATGCACACTCCAAAGTTGAATGTTAGCAGTCGGTAATCTGCTTTGCTCTGGGGCACAACAGGGCATTTACAGCTGTAGTAAACAAAAAAACATTGGAACTTCATTGTGGAATCATTTGATTAGAACAAAGTGCGGCTCGCAAGCCACATGTGGCTCTTTTTAACTGCCTTGTTGTGGCTCAGAGAGCATCTCCCTAGCCCCGCCCATGTCCTCCAAAGCTACTTCTCATTGGATGTCAGCAGGTCATGTGATTGGGAGAGTGCTCTCCTCTCCCTTTGCGGCTTGAAGAATTTGTTGCTGGTGGAGGAGGGAGACCCCTGGATTAGAAGATAACTAAGTGCAAGGTCCTTGGGCCTTATTGACTAAAGGATAAATTCACTCATTGAATTCACATCACTATAATTTGAGTCACATTGCCAAAATAGTCACAAATTCACTTCTCGTTATTGATGAAGCTGTAGATAGGTTTGTCAAACAGGTTGACTGCTACGGATGCAGTCACATGCATAGTGTGACAACATCAATCGAATAGAAGTGGGATGCGGAGTGATGTGAATTCCTCCAGTAAACCTATATCCCACTAACTGTATATAAGTGAATAATACATCTGCTTCTATGTCACCTTGTCCCTAATTCATGTTAAGTGATAGACTAGTCTCGGTCGCCATCGTTACTTTGAATGAATGCCTTATACCACACTGGAGCCCTGCCATAAACCTCATAATTTGCAAATTTGGCAAAGTCAAACAGGTGGATTTGGAGCACTATACCTTGTTGAATTTGCAACTGCGACAGACTCTGCTGCTTAGTCACTAGTCAACCTGTGCACGCGCATACACATTGATGCAAAGTGTTCCATATGTCACCTGAATTAGATGAGTATTCACTACATGGCAGAGTTTGATCAATGAACATGGGGAAGTGGCAATCAAATGCAAATTCAGAGCTATACTTGAAAATCTGATCTTTAGTCAACAAGGCCCCATGAGTGGCTAAGCCAGAGTATGTTGAATTCTCAAACATTGTAAGTGCACAGGAACATTTGGGTAAAAGGAACCCTTACCTGGAGATCTGCCATCTCCCTTTTTATCATTGCTTCTTTTATTTCAGTTTTCTGAGTCCTCTGCTCAGAAGGATAACTTTGATGCCAAGAGTCATATGAAACTGGTTCCACACTAGTTTCTTTCTAATGCATTCATTTGTTCATAGGTGCAAAGTTGCTGTTTTTTAGCCCACTGTTCCCCCTTTTTTCCCTAGCTGCCCAGTGTTAGAGTGTTCCAGGTCAGTGGATTTTTTTGGTTCACCCTTCTTTCCTCATATTTAAAAACACCAAAATATTGTAAGCATGCACCAGACCCTCTTTATTAAAACAAGTAAAAAAAGACACTACAAGCAATATATTTATTTTTATAGAATAGGAAACAAAGAGATAAAAATGGAGGTGCAATCCTGCAGCACAACCTAACTTTTGCAGAAAGCAAAAAGGGGTGCAAGAAGGGACTACACACTGTAGGGGGTTATTCACTATGGTGCGAATTTGACTGTCAAATTTGCAAACAGTGGATTCCCATAGCAAATCCGCGACAATTTCCAATGTTAAGATTGCGACAATTTTCCCATAATAAAGTCGCAACTGCAACAATATTCTCATTATAAAGACGCAACAGTAGCAGTCTATTATGACTGTCTTTATCTGGTGAATTCGCACCTACAAGTGCTGGTCAACGAATTAGAATAATTTGAAATAGTGCAATCATGATTGCACTATTTCAAATTATTCTAATTCGTTGACCAGCACTTGTATACGCAAGAATTCGGACCTTAGTGAATAACCCTACAAATTTCTTTAGGAGATATAAAAAGGAGGGTATTAGTTTACTCCCTTGCTAGAACACATTCGTTTAATACAGTAGTACTATCTTTTCTGTTTCTTCCTCTCCCAGAGCACAGGTACTTATTCGGTATCTTGCACTCTCTCCTCATGGCAGTGTGCACTGGTGATTTCCTCCTTGATCCCTATCTCGTCTCTCTCTATTCTACTGCTCTAGGCTTGTAGGAAGTGTTTTTTTTGTTTTTTGTTTTTTTTAAGAATACTTGATTAGCTTGGTTTTTGCTGGGTGTATATTATTATCCGTATTTTTTGTTGTTTTGCAGGTTCATTGATTTAAAGAGATACCTTCCTTTTTTAGTGTTCTGTGTTTTTTCTTTTACAATTCTTTACTCTTTGCACAGTCTCACTTGGTTAATTGTACCAGTGTTTATAAGGACACTAAGGGCCTCATTGTCAAAAGGGTGAATTCACATGTTGAAATCACCTTGCTACAATTTGGGGGTTATTCATCAGTTGTGTATATGCCCATATTCACATCTATTTGCGACTTCTCCAACTTCGCTTATTCAACATTCTCTTTGATGTGACGAATTTGCAACCAATTCTGACGCTTACTCCAGTCGCGGACTTACGGAGCTCTTCTCATAAATTTGCATGTGCGTGCACAGGTAATTCGGCTATTCAGCATATGACGGAGTCTGTCGAAGGAGTGGATTCTGCAGTGCATACTACTCTGAATTCACCTGTTTGCCTTCGACACAAAAGAATGGCGAATTGAGGGATTTGATGGCTGGGCTCCAGTGTTGCATAAGGCAATAATTCATTCAAAAGTAAAAATGGCAACTGCGACTAAATTAGTCTAATATTAAACATAAGCTGGGTATAAGGTGACGTATAAAAATAAGTATTTTTCACTTATAGTTAGTGGGATATGATGAGATTGACGTCACTGCCCTTCACTGGAGGAATTCTCCTCACTCTGTATAACTTCTCATCCTACTATAGTGCGACTGACTATGATGCACAATGCATGCGACAGCGTCTGTCGCTTTTTGCTGCTTCATGAATAAGAAGAAGTGAATTTGCAACTTCCTAGTCGTATTGATGTGAACAGATGCTGAAATACTATGCAAGGTGAATTCGGACTTTGATGAATAACCCCCAGTTTGAGACACATAGCAAAATAGATGCAAATTCACTTCTTAGCATTGACTGAGTGATGAAAAGACTTGGTGATCAGGTGGACAGAGGTGATCGCTGTCTTATGCATAGTGTAGAATAGTCAGGCAGATAGAAGTAGGATGAGAAGTCATGTGGAGTGAAAGGAATTTGACAAGCAAAGGGCAGTGACATCAGTCTCACCAGATCCCAGGAATTGTATTCTGTAAATATTCTGTTTCTATGTCACCTTGTCCCTAAGTCATGTTGTCACTTAGGGGGTAATTCACTAAGCTCCGAAGTGAGCTGCGTACTGTTCGCCTCACT
>WMED01001598.1:0-26905 GCA_019650415.1 Pipa parva
GCTCACTTCGCACAATCGTGAATTCCTCCCTTAGTGGCTGCATGACAATGACCAAGGCCAGCGGTCGGCAATGTGCAATTTGCGAGCCACTTGTGGCTCTTTAGCCGTGTTGTTGTGGCTTGGAGCGCACTTCTGAAGCCCCACCTATGACCTCCGACTCCTCATTTGATTGACCATCGGCAGGTCATGTGGTCGGATGAACTGCGCTCCTCCCCCTTTGAGGGTCACTGAAAAATAGTCGCCGCTGGAGGAGGGAGCGAAATGGCTTCCTCCTCATTTAACTTAGCCGACCCCTGACCTCGTGCAATCTCCTCTCAAGGGTATATATCACTCTTATTTGTTTTTCTGAAAGAGTCACATATGTGCAAGGCTTTACATAAAAACATAAATAAATATACTTTTTCTGTGTATTCAAGAAAATAATAATTGTTATATATTACCTCCTCCTTTGGGCGCGTCTGAAAGAAATCTTTTTCGTAGACCATGCTCTGAGAAAAAACTGACGGAGAGAGTAATGCAAAGACATTAGGTTCATCTCCATAGTTTTTTTTGTCGGTTAATTTGCGAATTCGAGGTGGAGCTTTATCTGTGTGAATACTAGGTAATCCACATGGGCGGTAATCTGAATAACAAACATAGGGAGATGTATAAAGATCAGAAGAATACGTGCTATTTTTTAAATCTGAATTGCATACAGTCTTTTTAGCATTTAAGCATTGTTTCTTCATTTTTTATTGTAAAAAAGTCACTTTTTCTAAAATTATAAAAAATATAAAAACCAGTAAAAGTTTATTTTTGCTGGTTTTTATTGCTGTTTTTTTTTTTTTTTTTTTTTTTTTTTTTTTTTTTTTTTTTTTTTTTTTTTTACTACATTTTTTATTACTGTTAAAAAATGGTCTGTAACCAACACTCTGTATATGCACATACACTTTGTTTAGAAATTCCAGGATCAATTATCGGGAGAGAGTTTAATAGGGGATTATTCACTAAAGTCCGAATTGTTATGTATAGGTGCGAATTTGCCAGATAAAGACAGTCGCAATAGACTGCTACTGTCGCAGTCGCGTCTTTATAATGAGAATATTGTCGCAGTCGTGACTTTAATATGGGAAAATAGTCGCAATCTTAACATTAAAAATTGTCCATTTCAGGCTTCCAGTTCCATGTCCATTAACCTAGCATTGCACACCTGTGATTTATGGTTTTCAAGTTATGAAGCTGCAGAGTGCTTCACTTCTTTAACCTGGAAGCTGCTGTAACTCTGATTCTTGTTTTTCCCACCTCCTGTCCCCTTGATGCATTAAACATTAGAACATCGTTTACAGGCTATAATTTACTTAAAGACAGAAAAGCTTGTTTTTTTCCACAGTGCAGGTGGCACAAATTTAATAATCTTGTAATGCCAGCGAAACTGTGCCCTGGGTGAAGAATTCTTTGTAAGGATTCTATAGCAAGTTAAAAAAACAAACAAACAAATATATATATAAATGGCTAATATTAAGAAAAAATAAAATACTACAAAAATGTGTTTGGACAAATAATGGCATATCATATATAGTTCTACTTTCCATACCTTTAACTTTTTTTACTTGCATTATCATTTTACTACTTTACAGCTACACTGGAGGTAGAAAAACACCCATAGCAAACCATCTTGTGTGTCAGTGGCCTTATGGTCCAAGCCAAATTCTAACTAGACATACTTACAAACAGAACCTTGAACTCCCACGCTTGCACCAATCTGAGAGGAAGTTGTCCGATAATGATCTAGGGCTTCACTTGCTACTTTTGAAAGCATTTGTAATGATTTTACAGAATCATCATTTTCAGGCTGTAGCAGCCCTGGTGGAACATCTGTTTTCCTTAGCTTTATTTTTGAAGATGACTCTGGAGACCAGTTAACATGTTTTTTCCCTACAAAAGATATGAATACAATCACACCTTTATTACTAATTGTCTTTTGTTAACTTCTGAAAAAACAAGGAATTCAGCTAGTGATATTTAACTTCCCTAGCTAATGACTCCTTGTAGGTCATGAAGACTGGGCCGCTTGGTGGTATAATGAAACTACTCCTGACAGCTTTAAATAATGCATCTACTGCAAGTACCATGACAGAGAATGTTCCTATGTGGTCTGTGTTTTCCCTCCCTGTTACAGTGTCCTTGCAGCTGACACAGAGGTTATCAGGCTTGAGTAAAAACTATTATCAAACCAGCAAAGTGGATTTTTGGCAGTTGCAAATATAATCTTTATTCTTTTCTGTTGATATAGCATTCCAAGCAAAAACTAATGGCGGATGTTTCAACAGCAAAAACAATAGTTGACAACAAAAATCCTAAGCTCCGATTGCAAGGAGTACCCCAAACATCTTAGATAATATAGACTTATTTAAAGAGATTGCAGACTTTTCATCATTATATGGTAGTATTGCTTCCATTTATTAACATGTGTCTACACCAACAGGTAGCAGATTATCACCCTTCCTCTAATGCAACTGGCACTTCCATGATCAACAGCCTGCTATGTCTTCACATGAGATGTTTCAATAGGCAGATATGGGGTGGACATTGGTTAAAACTGACCAAAAATGACATTAAATCGCAGTGAATAAGGCATGGAGGTATTTTAGGTCAAGGTAAGTGGTAAATTTTATCTCAGTTCTAAAACGTATTACAATTTACACAGAACAAAAACATATTCAGAATATTCATGTCCATGGTTTCCTAGTTTTGTTTTTATGGTTTGCCATGCACTACTTATATGTGTACAAATAAGAATATGTACAGGGAGCTGAGCCTGAAATATAAATGCATAAAGGTTCCATGGTTCAAATAGGGCAGTTTGATAAATCCAGATATGTTGTTCTCTTTCGATAACATCATGTAACTTTAAAATTCACCATGTAACTTCCAGGTGAGAAAATCTGCCTTTAATAAAATTATTCAGAAGAGTTTGTGAATCGTATTCTAAAGAAGCATACCGTCTGTAAGAACTTTTTCGGCCAGTTGTCCAGTGTTCATTTTATCTTTCCAGTTTATAAAGGTTACAAAATCTAGAAAGTTAATAAGGTCATCTTTATCTGTTTCACAGTAGTTTAAAATTAAATTAAAAAGGTCAGCATCCAGATCTAGACCAAACTGAATACAAGCTCTTTTCAGGTCTTCCTTGGTAATTTTTCCAGTGCCATTCTAAAAATGTAAATAATCAAAGCAAATTAATAAATAAATAATATTAAAAAAAACTGTAGTAATTTTTTCCTGATCATTTTTACAGCTAATAAGTGTAAAAACAAAATCTGTTACAGATATTTAGCATATTATGAAACATTTACATCCATTTCACTCACAACAAATTACAACTGAACAGTACATAATAAACAGCATCAGAATTCACCAACCAACTATAGGCAGCTTAAATCTGTATCCACGAAAGTCTTTCCCCCTTTTCTTGTTACTGTAACCAGAAATGCTCAAAGGGTGCTGAATACTACTCACAGTTTCTGAACCTAGCTAGTTAACCTAAACTGGCTAGTTTCACAAAGATGAGTGATATGTATAAAGACCCATATCTACACTGTCACTGGGTTGCTAATATACAAAATACTTTATTGCTTGGGTAATTTGAAGATGGTTATTACAGAAAACCTCATATTTGCAAAATAACAAGAGTAGAGACATTGGTGCATAATTTCAATGCAAGGTTTTAATACATTCCAGCTTTGGAATTTTTAATGGTATCGTTTTTGGACTTTTTTGCCTCAAAAAAATTGTTTAGGACTTCAGTAAATTTTGCCCTAAGTGAAAATTTGATTGTCGAAGTGAATTTTCATGATTTCGGCTTGTTATGTTCCTATAAGGATTCGTCCAACAGAAGGGGGAGAAGGAGACGAGCAGCTTCGGTACCACAGTGGTCTTGGTGCTAGCTAATCCCTGGGTGCAGAATCTAAGGATCCCTCCGGTCTTCACCTTTGACCCCTGCAAGGGGGTATGGGCTTTGCAGTCAAGGACTCCCAGGTCGAGTTCCCAAGGAATAGCTGTCCACTGGAGGATACACAATATACAAACAAAAGCAGAAGCAGGGACGAGGCAAAACAGACTGGAAAAAGGAACAGACCAGCAAACTATGATGCAGGGACAGACAGACAGGTAAGCAGACTGAGTGAGCAGGTACTAGCAGGCTGTAATACAGGGAAACAGGCAGGCAGGCAAGCAGACACAAAGGATCAACACTAAAATACACAAGTAACTGAGCCACAAGAACTCTTAGCTGAGAGAGTTCTATAACCGGGCGCAGACGCTAATGGAGTGTGCCCTTAAATAACCTACAGCTGGTCACAGGATTGCGACATCATAAGTGCACGCCAGCGTCATGTGCGTGCGATCGCGATGAGGAGACGCGCACAAAAGAGCTGCGGCAAGAACGCCGTGAGCCGGGAGTGAGGCAAGTTTCCTGACAGTTCCGATTCTCTACTTCTTGTTCACTAAGCAGAGGAATCCCATAACAAAGACTCAAACATATCAGTAGCTGCCCCTTGCACAGTGTGGTGGAGTCAGTCAGCATGTAGGACCACTACCATAAGCCCTCTAAATTGCCACTTCAATCTGGGAACGTAAAACTGGTGAATGCAACACAATACGCCTTGTTGAATTTGCTACTGTGAGATACTTCAATGTCTGATACATAGACTAAGTGCTCTGTAAGTCTGCAAGCTATCAAATTGGTCTCAAAATCGCCAGATCACAAAATTTGCTGAACATCTGAATGTGGACACCTTTCCATGACAATTCAACTTTTCATGAAAAAGCCCTTAAAGTTTTAATATATGTTGCATATAAAAATAAGCGAAAAACTGGAAAGGAAGCACAAAAACAAACGGCACTAAGTGCCTTATCATAAATTAGTGGTCAATAGTGCAATATCCCAAATGTGCCAAATAATGTGATGGGAAGGGAGGTGAGAAGCAAAATTTAATATGAAACAGCACTTCACACTATGGAAGTACCTTTTGTTTGTCCTATGGCCTTTGATTTGTGAGAAGTTATCACCTGTTGTGTTGTGGATGAGACCCATAAAGAGTGATATACCATCTCTCTACTGAGTTGTGAGGGCCAGATTGTGTACCTTCGAAGATTGTCCAGTTGATTACTTCATGAGATATCCTAGTGCATTTTTAGAACCTGAATTTCAGCTTAATCTGGTGAGCAGATCATTGAACATCACGTGTGGTGCTGTTTCATATTAAATTTTGCTTCTCACCTCCCTTCCCATCACATTATTTGGTACGTTTGGGATATTGCACTATTGACCACTAATTTATAATAAGGAACTTAGTTCTGTATGTTTTTGCGCTTCCTTTGCAGTTTTTCGTTTGTTTCCATTAAAGAGGTTTTGAAGCACACTTCACCATTTGGGAAAGCTGCAATCAAAAATTGATTTTGAACTTTTTAAATCATTTTTTTTAACTTTTCAAACTTTTTCGTTCACTATTAAGCATTATTATATTTAATATTGCGCCTCCTCATTTGTTATATATTTGATATAAAAATAAGCATTATTACCTACCATATATATCAATATGTAGGAGTAAAAGCATTCATTAATATCATGGAGGCAAACTGACCTTGTAGGAAAACTTAATGCAATGCTCCCTAGGAAATATGCAAATTGTTCTCACCAGGATCTAAAATATGGTGAGCTCTGTGAAAGATTCCCCAGTTACTCTGTTTTAGAGCATCACTGACCTCTACACAAAGCTGTTCTGGACTTTCTGGTTCTTAGCAGTGGATGGCAATTGGTCAGTAGGTAGCATATGACATGTCATAAAAGTGACTTCGCTAAATTGTGTATTTAAGACCAAGGGCAAACTAAGCTTCAAAAGAATTCTAGGAAACATGTACAAGTTAGTCTCAGCCAAAAGAAAGAAATAATTAGTATTATTAACTGCAGTCAGGTCAATTTTTTTCATACTAGAACTTATTACACCATACAGAAAGTTCTAGATATCACTTTGCATGCTATACCCGGTAGTAGTGTTTTTGTTTTTTTGTTTTTTTTATTAACGTGGTTATTTCAGACATGGATACAAACTGAGCAGGCAGAAAGACTTAAGGCAATGTTCCCTGGGAAATATTTGCATATAAGCGTCTTAAGAATTAAATGTATACATCTGCAAATTTTATCATGTAAAACCTAATGAACTGACTCCACTGAGTGGGTTCCTAGTGAGTCACACAAACTCATATAAGGGCGAAATTTATCAAAATAGATAATCACGATATCGAACGATTTTTACCGATATCGCGATATCAATATTGCCAATATCGTGGTATCGGAAGTTTATTGATATTGCGATATCTGTAAAAAATCGTTCAATATCGCAATTTCAGTGATTTTAATAAATTTCGCCCTAAAAGCACCATGTTTTGACAGATCTGGTTAGGACGTTCTGTTCAATGTTAGTAAATGGCAGGACATTTTAGCCAGTTTGTACAGTGCCATACAAATGGCTTTTAAAAAAATGTTAATTTCAATCATGAAAGCAAGTTGAGCTAGCAAAGACACTCAAGGCAATACTTACTTGGAAAAAAATACACAATTTACACCCACCAGAAACAAAAGAACTAGAAATTTTACCAAATAAAACATGGTAAGCTTTGTGAATGGGAAGCTACACACACTGGGTTTTTGTATTGCCACTCCACCTCCAGGCAGATATGTTTCTTCCTTTCTAGTTCTTATTACTGAGAGCTTTTTTAGCAATGAGACATTTAGGGGTTTATTGATCAAAGTGAGAATTCGACTGTCAAAGTGAATTCTCTTCACTTCGGGTGGCTACTTCCTGATTCTCTACTCCTTATTGACTAAAAAGAGGATTTCCATAGCAAATTCTTGACCGTGTCAGTATTCCCATAACAAATTCACGACCACGTCAGATAGGGTCATGAGTGTCAAGATTAAGGCTTCCCTGGTCCAAAGGTGAGCTGCTGTGTCTGGTCATTTGCTGAATAAATATAAATTTATATAGTGCTGAGAACTTACAAAGCACTTTACAGAGATTCATCATTCACTTCAGTCCCTGCTCTGTAGAGCTAACGACTAGTTTCCCGATTCAGTCACACACAAGGAGACATTTACAAATTCACTACATTACACTTCAGTAAACCACTTTTACTATTCACCTAACCACACTCAGTAATATCTACACATCAGTTTCCTCCACGCCTTGACAATAAGCAAAATAGTAAATATGTACACCTGACTTCACTACATAATGGGTGAATTGACAAAAACACTGAAGCAAATTAATTTAGGGATGTGTATTCACTCTTTAATAAATAAACCATTTAATCTTTTTGATATTTAGGGCCTTGTTAATTAAAGGATGAATTCACTTGTCAAATTCACCTCACTGCAATTTGAATCGCATTGCCAAAATAGTCACAAATTCACTTCTCATTATTGATGAAGCTGCAACTAGTCTTGACAAACAAGTGGACAGCGGCAATCGTTATCAGATGCATTGTGTGACGAAGTCAGACAGGTAGAAGTATAATGCAAAGCCCTGCCATCAGACCCCTAATTCGCCACTCAAACAGGTGAATTCGGAGCAGTACACCTAGTTGCATTTACTCCTTCTACACACTCCTCTACTTAGTCAATAGTAGAAGTGCATTTGTACACGCATCCAAAGAGATGCAAAGTGCTCCGTAAGATTACAACTATCATAGTCACCCAAACTGGCTGCATATTTGCAGCATCGCAGAGTTTGTTCAATAAGTGAACATGGGGAAGTGGCAAATAGATGTGAATTCAGAGCTATACGCGACTATGAGGCCCTTAGTGTGCCAGTCTTCTTGGTTGTTTGTATATATGTTTTATTGTGCACCTCTATTTTTGACATTTCATTTCTATAACCATACACACACTATACTGTATACAGTTTATATAACGTATGTGCTGCTTTCTACTTACTTTGTCATAATACCTGAAAGCTTCCAGTAATAACCCAAAGTTTTCATAGTGTGAATTCTTCAAATGTTGGTGAACAGCAGCTCGTACAGCTCTTTGCTTGTCTTTTCCATACAGAAAACTCTTAGAATTTGTGTAATCAAGAGAATCTTTGACACCTTAAAGAGAAAATGTACGCAGTTTATAAGAAGTGCTTACTTTCTAATATTTTCCTATAAATGAAAACTACATCCATTTGTAACAGGCTTTTTTTATGTATTTAATGCCTGAAGAAGTGTAAGCATAAACATGGTGGAGGCTATCATACTATTCCCATCAACTTGAATAATAAAATATCACAAACTGCAATTTAAAAGCGCTCTCCATTAGTCAAAATATGATTAATGGAGGAATTTCTTGGCAAAAAGTGCAGTTTATTCAACCGGAATATGATGTTTATTGCACATAGAATGCAGTAAACTGTTTGGGACCAGCAAGACCAAAAAAAATGTAAAATCTCATTTGGTTCAGCGTACAGTACCAATTACTCACATAGCACTGACAAGTATCATATTTCTAAAGTTGAATTGCCAATTTGTATTATTATTAGTTGGATTTTTCTCCTTATGGTCACGGCCATCTTTTATTTTTTTTATTAAACAACCCCTACCTAGTTCTAGAAAATGATTTTGGATTGGCATAGTTTGTCAGCCATGTCCCAGCCCACCCTTATCTCCCCCCTGCTGATTGTCTGGTATGATGGGAGGAGATAGGTGGTTGGGCATACATTCTATGGCATTAAAAGTTTCATAGAAAAACAATGGGCAAACTTGAATTCCCACTGGATTTTGGAGGTTGTTCTCTAAAGTCCGAATTGTCACATAAAGGTGTGAATTTGCAGCTAAAGACTGCTACTGTTGCAACTTTATAATGAGAATATTGTCGCAGTCATGACTTTACTATGGAAATGTTATCACAGAAGCAACTTTAAAAATTGTCGCAGTCGCAACTTTACAATGGGAGAATTGTCGCAGTCATGGATTTGCTGTGGGAATCCACTGTTTGAGAACTCAACAGTCGACTTCGAATTTTAGAGAATAACCCCTTTATGTTGCACTACAGTGCGCAGATAAACTAATTTATCATGAACTTTGGACTATGAATATTTTAAAGGGATAGGGTTGCAAAGCAAATTTCTTTTAATTGTAATCAGTTCAGCTGCATATCACGTGTTCAACGTTCTATAGCAAAAAAAACCCTAACCCTTCAAATCTGTCCTCATATTAACAAATACATGTTATCCTCTATTTGTACAGTGATTAATAGACACTAATGTGATACATTGTTTTAACTGCTAATCATTGTTTTGTAATAGTCTTGTGTCAAAAATGACTATAAATATAATTTAATACTTAATTAGGTATACATGTTGTTAATGTCATTTAAAGTTGCACTTTGCAGTTTTAAATTAAACTTAAATACTGTGAATATTTTTTACAGATTAAAGAACAAAGAAAATACAGATTAACTGAAGTCTTACCATATTGTTCATGATGGGCTGGAAGACCAAAAGTGTGGTCTGGTGGAACTTTCATTGTGTCTGCAATGCTGGAATAAGAAATATTAGATTATTTGCTGTTTAATAAGTTCTAATTTAACAAAGGGTGCAAGGCATTTTGACTAATAGATGGTCCTGTATTGCTCCAAGTGTACAATTATATTTTGTTATATTAAAATGACAACTATATTAGAACTTGTAAGTAATTTAAAGTTAGTTAAGTCTGATTTGTTAAATAAACAAATGGAGCAGACCTAAAGAAATTACCCAAGACCAAAATGTATCCTTTTTGATCCACTAAACTGAGTGATGGGGATATCATGCCAGGCGGTACTTAATATGAATTTGTAAAAAGTTTGGTTAAATACCAAATCATTGTGTGTGCAGCCCTTCATTTCTCTTTTTCTATCTACATGTCATGCCCGGTGGGTAAAAGATTAGTACCATATGTAACAATTTTTTTCTTAATTTGACAGATTTATTTTGTAATCTAAGAATGCAGCCTCATATTTATTATTCTTGCAAAAAATGCAAGAATTCTTTAATCATTTAGAGATTATCTTCAAACAGGAGTGAACCTCATCATTGACTACAAAAAATATCTGACTGCTGTGTTTGCAAAAAAGGGTTTTGCGACCAAGTATTAAGTCTTGTTTGCCAGAGGGATCAAATACTTATTTCTCACTGAAAAATGCAAATAAATTTATAGAATTTATACAATGTGCTTTCTTAGATTTTATTTTGGATATTCTATCTCTCAATGTTAAAATTAACCTACCCTTAAAATTATAAACTGTTCATGTCTTTTCCAGTGGGCAAACTTACAAAATAAGCAAGGGATCAAATAATTCTTTCCTCCACTGTATATACAGTATATATTTCCCTATAAACTGTAATACTTACGGGTCATAGACCTTCCCAAGCTGATGTTGGAAGCGTTCCCTGAAATCATCAAGTCGTTTAGAAACTATTTTTGCTTGTTCTTTTCTGGAATAATAAGTGAAAATGAGTGAGTACACAATTCTAATTATTAGGTTTTTTTCCAGGAATACTCTCTTCAGTCTTTGATAAATATATGTAACATGGGGACAATGATATGCATAGCTGGCAGTAACCATGGGATATTCTGTAGAGGCAATGGGGTGCCATGTAACATACTAAATGCCAGGTTCTTTTGATTTAAAATACTTGCAAGGGGCTTATTCATGAAAGGCCAAATAATCACGTAATTCTTGCCACTTCTCCATATTTGTGTATTCTGCACTTATGTAACAGTTCACACCACTTTATTTGTATGGGTAATTCACTTATTCATCAAGTATTGAAGTCTGTTACAGTAGCGAATTAGACAAGGCATATTGTGTTGCATTCGCCAGTTTGACTTTGCAAGATTGAATTGGTGAGTTAGGGGGCTTATGGCAGTGCTCCTACTGTCTGACTGACTAAGCCACACTATGCAAGAGATGGCTACTGAAACATTTGCATCTTCACTATGAGAATATTTAGGGAATAAGGAATAGAGAATCGGAACATACCAGCCCAAACTGATGGATCACTCAGCTCTCACTTTTCTAAATAAACTGCTGAGTTTCAGTAGCATATCTATGATGCAACAGGCTCTTGTTTAGGCTTGGCACAAGTGCCTTCTCCCCCACAGTGCTTTTTACCAGCTCTATCATTATCACTGCCAGCCCTGCAACTCCAACTCCTGCCACCATCCCCAGATCAGAGTAATTTCTCATTATGTGGTCCAGTAGAGCATCTGATGCAGATGCTGTGGGGATAAATACTGAAATAGCTTAAAATTGTATTATTTACTAAAACTAAATGTAAATTAATGTAGAAAAAAAGCTATTACTTTAGTTTCTTAAAAAATTTACTTGTCCAATAATTATGTTGAGAATATGTTTCCTAGTGCTCAAGAGGATCTCACTACTTTCTTCATAGCTGAAACAGAGCTCACTGTCTCATCTTATGGCCAAGATTCTGAAGAGAATCTAAAATTCACAGCAAGTTTAAAAAAGCACTAAAGATAACATTAAAAGCACTTCTAAATGGAGAGACTTGAATAGCAGAACAAATAGAGGGATTAACAAAACTAGCTATATGGTAAAATCACATTGTATCTCAGTCAGTCACATTGTATCTCAGCATAAAGGAGGACTAACTGGCCACAAAAAAAAAAAAAAGTGTTAATCTGCTACTTTGTTTAGCAGTTTACAGGGAAAGTTAGGGAAATGTTGTATAGCCACACAGTAAGGTAAAATCCACAGGTCCGTACATATAAGGAAAAAACTTTTTTTTTTTTTAAATGAGATGAACTGGAAACTTACATCTCATGAAGCCACTGAAGGGACTTTGCCACGTGCCTGCCATCATTGAAATGTGGTGTTTCAATTCCAAACCTTTTGTCCCTAATGTATGAAGTGAAGTCATATTTTCTGTCTCTCTGTTCACCTTCATAATAAAAAAGTCCATTCATTAAGTGATCATAAAAACAAATGGGGGAAATCCCTGACATCTTCACCAAACATAAAAAGCATTAGAAAAATGGGATATCCCCCAACTACAGACCCCAGTTACACATGATTATGTGACTGTCAGAATCAGTGTTTTCAGTACATACATTGGTTTATTTGTGAATCTCACAGCTTTGGGTAAGGATGCTATCTAAGCCTAAACTAAATTCATTTTAAGTTCAAAGACAAAATAAATGACTATCAAGGGGAACACTGAACAGACTGGATTGTTGAATTGCCATAATTACGTTTTGCAGTAGAGGAGTGATGAATGGATATTTTTGTGTGTGGGTTGGTAAATTAATGTGTGGAGGGCAAGAGTTGTTGAAATTTTGAGCGTGGGACGGTTGGTAAATGGGAGAATATGTGAGTGTTGAGTTAGTAAATGGATAAGGGGTTATTAGTTAAGAGTTATATTTAAATTTCAGTTCCATACCATATAATTTTAATTTGAAAAAACTACAGAGGCTTTTGCCAGTGAAGGGGTATGGCAAAAAGACTATTTTCCCATGCCAGCTCCCAGATGTTTTTTCAAACCCAGTAGGTTTCATTTTGGCATTTAGGCCAGTGCCACGCTGGCTGTTTTGTAGCCGAGTTGTTTTTTAGTAGACTGATTTTTAATCTAGTTCAATTTAGCCTATTTGATTAATTTTACCATTATTTTCTGTATTTTCAATTTTGACCATTTATGTAGTGCCAAATAAAATTTACCAATATCTGATAAATATCAATGCGTAAAATTCACATTTTGCATTGTTTTCAATGGAGTCCCATTCAGCTTGCGAGCAATATTGATATAGACTATCATTTTCAATGGGGAAACTGATCTGACTTTGAAGGATCATCTCAATAGGGAGTAATGGGTTTTTTCAACCCTCGACCTTGCAAACTCTTTTCAGCAAACAAAAGGTCTTAAGGGGCTTAATGAATATTTATATCTTAGATATCAATATTTGTGCCCTATTAAAGTGGGCCTGTCGTGTTCACTTAAAGGGGAACTATAGTCAGATTACATCTGTACATATGCAGTACTATACCTTAGTGAGAAGTGTTTCTCCCCAGTAGTTGGTTCATGTGATGCAAGATGATTGAGTAGGCAGCACTGATAAACTCCTGCACCAGGAAATGTGTGGGTGATATTTATTGGACAATTTTCCATGAATAACTAGCTTCCCCTGGACATTTTTGCTCTACTTACTACTTAACGCTTGCGCACAAGTTATCTTTCCCTCTGTAATCTACTGCATTCCAAGATTAATTTATGAGGCCAAAATGTCAGCACACTGCTTAGCCAATAGCAGTTAGGGAGCGTTTTCTTCTAGTGTTGCCTGACTTACAGAAGAGAAGGAGGAGGGGGAGCAGGGGAGGAAAATGTCAGCTCTCTTTAGAACTCAATAGTGAAACAAAGAGTTTAGTTCCCTAAACTTTTTTAACTATTTGTGTCAGCAATTGGTTTAGTAGAAAGTAGTTTTATATGTATGTGTATGTATGTATGTGTGCCCCTTTAACAGATTTTTTTTTTTTAGGAAGCAAGGAGTTGTCTTCGCTGAATGCTAAAAGACTGCAGTAAAAGAAGCAAACTGCCTGCTTCTTTTCTGCTCCAACGCCCAACCTGAATCAAAAATCAGGTTGGGTGGAGCTAAATGATGATTGACATTATAGCTCCTCCAATCAGATCCCTGCTAGATAGTGATTTAAGGGATCTGATTAGAGGAATTTTAATGTCAGTCATCCTTCTAGCCTCACATAGCAGGCTGAAACCAACAGTTTGTCATACAATGTTTAAATGATAATTGAATTGAGATAGCAAACTTGTTTTAATCCAAAGTAAGGGGAAAGATGAACCCACAAACTGCAGTATGTCAAATAAATCACTGTTTTATTTGAGGTTGAAATTATACTTACCAACATTATAATCATTGTGAGTCACAATATATTGCTCATGCCCCTTCCAAGATTCTTCTTCTACCTCTTTAAAGCTTTTTGAGGGGTTTACAATAGTGTACAGTGGGCAATCTTGAATTTAGAATACATGAATGAAAGTTAGCATTAAAACCTTGCAGTAAATAATATATTACACATGCAATCCTTAACGCGAAAGTTAATAAAGGTGAAAAGACTGAAATCAGTCTTTTTGAGTTTAACCTGCAAGATTTCGAGTTGATCCAGCGAGATCTCAAGTTTTTCGATTGAATTTTTCAATGGAAAGGTAGCCATACTTTATATTAGTAGTATAGCTACCTTTCCATTGAAAAATTCAATCGAAAAACTTGAGCAATAATCTTGCGGAATAAATTCAAAAAGACTGATCTTGGTCTTTTCAACTTTAATAACTTTCGACCATTAATTAGTGTTTATATCAGAAAAGAAAGTAAAATATTTTTAAAAAGAGGTTAGTGTGTTTTTGGTAACAAAAGATAAAATAAGAGCTTCACAAAAGAATATGCAATCACTGAAATTATACTGTTCATGTTTGACCCATTAATCTGATTCTGCCAGTTTAAAAGTGCAGGGTATTGAAAAAGTGGTTTCACTCCACAGAGGAAATTATACTTTTAGAAACTTCTGTAAAAGGCAAGCACAATATTTAGCATCTTTCACATAAGCACTAGCACTAGGATAATTAAATCTTGATTTTGGGACCTGCAGCATGCAGATATTGCATAATTTAAAGTTTATATATAATGTCTGTGAATAAAACTAATGTATTACCCATTGTTTATTCTATTTTACTAATATGACTGAATTAAAGTGGATGGTATTTTTTACATCTTTAAATGCTAATATGGAGGTGGTTACAGCTGTGCATATAATGAAGCTCAGCACTAGTTAATCTTCGTCTATGAGAAAACGCTGTAGAGTGTGAAGCACAATAAAGCTACAGTGATTGTTTTAATATTTTACAATAAAGCACTGTTTTGTTTTGTTTTTTAAAGTATGTTCCCAAAGGAATCAATTGACACTAAAATTTATATGCATTTAATGGGATGTGATTTGTCTTCATTTCACGTTCTATTGATCACATGAAGTTGGCATTATGTAATTTAATTTCTTCAAGGTGTTTACCTGAAGTACATCCAGAGTAAGATACTCACAATCAGGGCAAACACAGTAGTTTTATGGAGGTCTTAATAATTTGTACATTACCTACTCAGTTATTGTGCAAGCACACATTTATACAGCATATGTTCCAAGAATTCACCTGCAGTATAACAGCCTCCAAGTCACTGTGGATGCCTGCTGTGCTGTTGTCCCCATGTCTCCTCACAAGGCATACCAATATTTTCCCAGGGGCACTGCCAATGTATATTATACCTATTCTCCTTCTATGGTACAAAGAGTGTTTCACTGAGTTGATTCCAACATTGAATGAGCTAGCTGCACATTATCTGACTTTTCATAAAATAAAAATATCTATATCCCATAAAAATATATTGTGAACATTCTATAAAAATTTTGATTAAAAATGAATAAATTAATAAATACAGGGCAGATCAATGCCAATCCTGCACCTGGCTCCCCTCCCCCCTTGGCCAACCTTTGTGACCCCTATAATTATACCACTGAATCTAATGTACACAGTCTAATACTTAGACAAAAGGTATTGAATATTTTACACATATTTCGAACAAAGAGATAAAAGAAAATAAATAAAAGCATAGTTTAATAACCTCTTTTGGTTTTCTGACCAAATGTAGTTTCATTCACATTTATTGTGTCAGGTAATGAATTTTTCAGATCTGGCTGTTTTCCAAGAGGACGCTGCCAATGACTAGTGTACACTGATTCTTTTCGGTCATTTAGTCTTTGCTGAAACAACGATTTAACTGGTAAGTTTACAAGAGAGCCAGCCTGTATAAAAAAATTCATAGATTAATACATTTATTTCAGTCAATGATTAAACATAATTTTCCCTGATTCAATAACTCATTCTGGAACTCCCTTCCTACATGGAACTTCCCCTTGCCTTTATACTTGAAGTCAACCACCCCAAGTCAACTTATACTTGGGGCGAAATTTACTAAGGGCGAAACGATCGCCCAAAGTTAATTTCCGTTCACACGTGCGGAATTTCGATCGATTTGCAATCGTGCGATCGCAAATCGATCCGAATTCCGATCGTGCGATCGCAAATCGATCCGAATTCCGATCGTGCGATCGCAAATCGATCAGAATTCCGCACATGCGGTAAACTTTGCAATCGGTCGGAAAAAATCCGCCTTTAATGAATTTCGCTTAAGATGCCCTTTAAATTGCTTGTGTATTGCTTTTGATTTACTATCACCTCAAAGCTTCACAGTGAGTCTCTTTTGTACATATGTTTTTATTGGGGTTGTCTGTTAAGATTCTTAATTTTAAAAGAAAACTAGCAAGAAGAATACAGCATGGTACGCAGAGGGTTATTGAATAAAGTGAGAATTTGACTGTCAAAGTGAATTCTCATCACTTCGTGTGGCTACACCGATTCTCCTTATTCACTAAACAGAGGATTCCCATAGGAAATCTGCGACAATATTCCCATAATAAAGTTGTGACCACATCAGTAGCAGAATATTGTGTAGTGTGTGACCGTTGTTAGCTGGTGAATTCACCATATTGCAGAGCTTTCTAAATATAGGGAACTGGCGAATTCCCACCTTTACGAGACAATTCAGACATTAGTCAATAACCCCCCATAGTCTTTTTTGAAAAAACATCCACTTACTGTAGGCTTCTACTTGTTTTGATGCAACACCTCAGGTTACCTCCTGTTATGGTGATTTGGTATCTTAAACAAAGGTGTATGATACAACTGGAGGTTTCATTATCCTTCCTAGACCTTTCATTTTCAAATAGTTGTTTCATTACCATCTTGTAGGGCAGTGGCACATATGACGTGGCAGTGATAATAGGTTTACATACCATAAAGGCAGGGAAGGCTTCTACCAGCATACTAGGGAACTTTCAGGACTCTCATGGCTCAGAGATCACTTCCCTATAAGATTTACGTGACCAAAGGATAGGATTTGTGTCTTCACGGTGGGTAGGATATGCTAATACATGGATACAGATTGCTGTAGGGTCTGAATGGGGCAAGATTTAGAATTAGCAGGGTGGACTTTGGAAAGTGGGATTGAAGCAGGGCAGAGCTACACACAGCAGAACCCATAAGAAGAACTTGAGGATTTCCACAGAAATTAGGTGTTTAGTTTGCTAACCTGGAGTCTCTGGATAAAACCTGGCACTGGTCTATAGGGACAAGTGCTGCCAACAAACAACTGTAAACTGCTAAGTTTCTGCAGAAAGAAGGTAAATGCATTGGTAATTTAAAACTGGGGCCCATACTGGAGGATGTATGCTACTGTTAGAAAGCCAAAAAGATGAACAAAACAGAAAGTTAATCATAAAACACACAAAAAAAAAACAAAGACCAAATGAAAAATAGTCTTTGAATATCTAAAACAAATTAATAGATAAATAACCTCTTTAACTTCACTAAAAAAATTGATTTTTTTTTTTTTACACAGCTTGCAAGCCATTTTCCAGAAGCATAAAATAATGCATCCTTGGGAAATGTAAAATGGCATTATGAAGATGATGCAATGCCACACTTTTATATGCGAGTTAAGTAAGATCCACTTTCAGGAAAAAAATAGGAGTTAATGTAATTTATAGTTGACTGACTTGCATCAAAAAAGCAGCACAGATCAATTACCATGTGTTTTTAATGAAACTCCATAGAGATTACTGAGTATGAAAGTGTAGGAACAAGTTGATAAGTCAAAATGCACCAGAGGTTGGAATTCAAAAACACAGGTAAAAACATGCACTCATGCTGTAGTGTAACCCATAGCAACCAATCAGACACATTGATGATTTTTCTATAATTAATATAATTAAACAGTGGCAAATTAGTTGGCATGAGTTGCACCTGCTAGTGGACAGTAAAGTTTATTTGAAGAGTTCAAAAAACTAGACCCTAAAATGGCCTTCTCATAAAGATGTATGCTCTTTATTAATTTACTTACACTTAATGAAGATCGTGTCCTTACACCATGTACCATATTATTCTCAACATGTGGATCATTTGCATTGCCATAGAATATAGTTCGGGCACCTGGATTTGGGCGTCTGGTATTTAAAAACTTCTGTACCACTGGAGGAGTATTAGACTATGGAAGGTTAAAGAAAAGGAAAAGGAAACATTAGTATAACAGTGTATATGTCAAAGAAAAATAACAATATAATCATGTGTCAGAACTTATTGGTTCAGTTTATTGTGTACTAATGAAAAAAAAACTATAAAACTTGCACTACTGTATCAAATCAGCTTGAAGTGTAACACCTAATACATTCAAAATGCATCTGATATATTTAAAGCAATTTATTTGGATACATTTCATGTTTTACAAAATAAGTTTATCTAAATCCCAGATGCTTCACAAGCAAGACCACAAGGATAAAAGGGGATGCTAAGGGGTGGGCTGAAGAGCCTCCCAACAGATGCAGAATGTCATAGCTCAGCAAGCCCCCACAAACAGAATCAAGAATGCAAATGGTCAAAGCACACAATGGGACTTTAAAAGTCTGTGTGACTGACTTATATCAAACAGGGTATTGTGATAGAGGCCTATGGAGGCTCTTTTGTCAGGGGTACAATCATGTTTTGTCATGTTACCTCCTGGTACAAAGGGTAAGATCGCACTATGTTCTAATAAACAGCTTCAGTGTGCCCCTCATTGACTTACCTGGACTACTGGGTGAAATTTATTAAATGTGTTATTGATCGATTGCTCGAAATTTAATTTCGGGCGATTGTTTCACCTTTAATAAATTTCGCCCAGTGGGGGCTCACAAAAAAAAATTATGATTTATGCATAATGGGGCCTTACCTTTAGAGAAATAAAAGAAAACATCTAATTAGTTCCTGTGAATTTATGTTACTGCATATCTCTTATATTAGGTAAAGTATTTTTTTGATAATGCACATTTTATACACACTACTTTCAGTAATATAAGCTACAACATGCACAGTGATTTACAAACCCAGCAAAACAATCTGCATCATTTTTTGAAATAATGCGTTTCATGGTTTAGAATACAAACTTACCCTAGCATTGATTTCAACCAAGCAACTTGCAGCTCTTTCACCAACTGGCATAAGCTTCCCAGCCTGTAATAAAAATAAATATTTAGTAATTATGCAAGATAAATGCACAATTATTAATTGTGCAGGCAATGTTCCCTCTAATTTTGTAAAGGCTGTGTGCGCAAGAAATTTTGAATGTGCAAAATTATAAGCCTAAGTAAATAATTGTGCAATACATATATATTTAAATACAAATTTTTTGTGCGCACCATTTTAATCTGTGTGCGCTGGTTTGACGGGTCATGTGCGCGCGCACACGCGCACAGCTTAGAGGGAACATTGTGTGCAGGATAACACTAGCTGTTTTTCAGATGAGATGTTTTTAATTAGCTTCATTATTATCTATGATGGAAAGCAAAAAAGATTGTGTGGATTATCCCACAAGAAACAATGGATACTATTGTAACTCTGGAGAACTTTTAAATATTATCATATTCAACAATTATAATTCTAATATGTATATTTATGTTCAGGGCCCCCTCTTGTGAACTATTGTATTATAACACTTTGTTGAGATATTACTTTTAACAGGCAATGTTATATCCTCTTTACTCTATGATGTAAGTTATTTAGGTCCACCCTAGTTGATATATGCCTATGCAGTGGGCAAGCCTCCTGTTCTTTGACCACATGGTGCTGCAACAACCGGGGCGAAATTTATTAAATGCGGAATTTTTCCGCACGTGCGGAATTTTTACCGCACGTGCGGAATTTCGATCGATTTCCGATCGCACATGCAGAATTTAGATCGATTTCCATTCGTGCAGTAAAAATTTCCATACGTGTGGAAAAATTCTGCACGTGCGAGCGGAATTTAAATTTCTCTTTTTATAAATTTCGCCCCCGGACTTCCATCATCCTAGTGGGAATCCTGGAAGAATATTCTACAAAAGGATTTATGGCAGACTAGATCTCAAATTCTAGCTTGCTTTTAATGGTGAGAGTATTCAGGGTAGGCTATCTTTCTGGGAAACCCAATACTCCAACAGGATTGCAGTGGGCCTAGGTGTATGGTGTAACAGGATGGATACACAGACTAGGGATTCACAGTGAGACACTTAGGGACCATGGATTAGCCTTTCAGAAGAAACAATTACTGACAAGATCTATCGAGCAAATTTGGGCTAACCAGAACCCCCCTAGGACTCTATACAAATGCTTATTCTCCTATGGGTAACTATGCATTTATGTGTTCTCTATCTCTGTATATTGTACGGATGATCGAATTACAATGGATGCTGAAAATACTACTCTTTACTACTATTTGAGAACCGCTGCCATAAGGTGAGATAAACCTGTACTGATTAAAACAAGCTCACTCATTGCAGTTTGGCGGTATATGGGTAATCACAACAATCAGTCTCTTTTCTCTGGAATGTATCCCCTTTTAATGTGTTCAAATGTTTTCATCTTCCTAGGGGGGCATGACAGAAAATAATTGAGAACCACTGCCTTATGGTTACCTTTTCTAGGTAAAACTTTTGCGTGTAGATAATAGTTGTTTTTTTAACAAATTGTAATTGGCTTTATTTTTCTCATTTGCTGTATTTGAATAATTTATCTGTGGTCTTCTGGCTAATATGGTTATTCAACATAGCAATCGGGTGCAGAACTAAGTACAGACTGGAAAATACACAGTACAGGGCTTGAAAAGAAAATAAATCATAAATGAAAACAAAAGCTTCAGATTAACTGACTTTCTGGTTGCAAAGGGAGATGAACTAAAACAAAATAAATAGTTCAAATGCTAAGAACAAATTAATCACTACCTTTCAGTGATATTATTATACCCAAATCTTTCATTAAAAAAAAAAAATTCTATTCTATTTTTTATACAAATGGCAATGAACTATTTTTTGTGAAAGAAGATTTTTTGATCAATTTTTATTTTTATAAAAAGAGTGGTCAATATTTTCAGCAACAGCAATCAATTTTAATATTTGATTGAAGGGTTGTTGGTTGACCACTTTTGATGGATAATTACACATATACTGGCAGATTTTTTGATGATTAGTTCAAAAATTATTAGATTGATCAATTATTGTTAAACAATGTGATACTAATTGATACCAATACAGGTATCTATTTCAAAACTAGGGACTGAGGAAAAAGAGAGGCATTATGGTCTTTGAGACACAGCTTGCAACCCTTCTCAAACTGCAGCAAACTGTGACAGAGTTCGCTGAAAACATTTTTTTGCATTTTACCACTTGCAACAATAAGAAAAGCAGTCTCACGGGGTGGCCTACAGAAGATGATGCCTGGCAATATGATGCTGTTTTTGCAGCACACAGTCAAAAAAGTGACAAAATGCTAGTTGTAGCCTTAGCTTAAGGATGACCTGCTGCATTGGTAAAGAATGACACAGCAAAATATCCTGTGTACAAGCACAAAAAGTTTTTTTTTCAATAATAATCTACTTCACAAAGCAGTATGAATTGTTTTGTAGAAACAAAAGCTGTGTTGCTAGTACCCCTTTAAGAGAGGAAATAAATGAAGTCAGTCAAAATGTATGAAAATGGATCTAAACACCTAGCCGCAATGTAAACCTTCTTATAAGGTTTTCATTTTTACAACAGTTTTAATTCACAGGCTTTTCTTATTGCCAGTTCTGAAATCCCCTTTTAAAATGTATACTTTCATATCCTTTAGGCTGTGGTTTGGACTGCAGATATGTTAATAAACTGGTGTCTGTTTTTCTGTCTTACTGTGAAGCCTTGCCCTCAGAAACTGTCAAACCTACATATGTACAGACATCCAGTCAGAAATATTATAGATTATTTTGCCTTAGATCCTCCCTTATGCAACATTCACCAAATTTAGAAGGAATCTTACTTTAAACTCAACAAAAGCTTAGGGATTGAAGATTACTGCTCTGAATTCATCTGTTTGACATTACCACTTCAGACTGGCAATTTGGGGGCAGCTGATGGCAAGGCTCCAGTGTTGCAAAAGTGATCATCATTGTTTGACAATAAATTAGTAGGAACAGTTTACATTGGGACCTGCAACAGTAATATCAGCTGTCCCTCACTGGTATGTGCATTCTACATGTGACATGCACTAGTTAGTCCACCATAAAACTATATGGTAGTCAAAGTAGCATAGTCACAGCAGTGTATTTACATTAGCATTTTCACTTCTATATATAGGGGTTGTTGGAGGGAATTTATCTGTGTTCTGTGCAAGAAAATAACATCAAAATTGCAAATTTGTAAACTGAGATTTTGCCACAAACTGTAATATCAATTTTTCTGCTTCTAAGACTGTGTAATCAAGCCCTTAAAATAGAAGGCTATCCCATTAGCTCTGTAATAGCATTTACAAACAAAACTAAATAACAAAAGTATTACTAGTGATATTGGGAAAGCAGGATACATGCAACTCATTCCTTTATGTGTGTGATCAGTCCCTTCCCTGTAGAGCAGACCTGGGCAAGGGGTGGCCCGTGGGCCGCATCTGGTCCGCCTCTTGTCTCTGACCAGCCCGCCCGCTGTCCCGCCCGCCCTTTCAGAGTTGTAGACTCTACAGCACCCTTATTTATTATTATTATTATTTATTCGTTCTTATATAGCGCTACTATTTTATGCAGCGCTTTACAGAGATTCATCATTCACTTCAGTCCCTGCCCCATGGAGCTTACAATCTAGTTTCCCTATTTTGTAACACACACACAGAGCGCAACCACACATTACACTACTTTCCCTATCCACCAAAGCAGATTTGCTTATTGCTTACGTCTCCTTGGCTCCGTCTATGGGTTTTACGTAACGTAAGCAGGAAAAAAAACCCACAAGGAGGCTTTGCGTGCAGAAGACGTAGGCAAGAAGGAGGATTGCGAGCTGTTTTATGTGGAGACGACTCTAGCCAATCGCAGGGAGGAGAGGGCGAGGTGCCAGTATAGGGAGGCCAATAGAAACAGCGTTTAAGGAAACAGGGGCGGAGCTTCTCACGGTGTCGGTAGGTGACAGGTCGTGCATGCTGCAGATGGCAGAATAAAGAGCGGGATCTGCGGAGATATGAGGAGGAGGCACCGGGGAGTATGAGCGGCGGGCACCGGGGCAGAAGGTACCGTGGGAAGAAGAGGCAAGGTGCCAGTAAATGAAGGAGGGTACACTAAGGGGAGGAGCCATGTTATAGACCAAATGGGGGCATGGCCAACCACACGCTAGACACGCCCCCGGCCCTCTGAAGCTATCTGGGCCATTCATTCGGCCCGATGGCAATAATAATTGCCCACCCCTGCTGTAGAGCTTGCAATCTAGTTTTCCTATTCAGTCACACACATAGACAGACTAAGATCAATTTAGGCAGGCTTCAATTAACCTATATACTTTGATTTTGGATTGTGGGAGCAAACCAGAATCCCCTGAGTAAACTCACGCAAGTACAGGGACAGCATACAAACTCCATTCATATGTAGTCCAGGTTGTAATTGAACCCAGAGCCGCAATAAAGCAGTGCCAATCACTGAGCTACTGCACTGCCAAAGTTGTATCAATTTAGCACTGACTGGTACATAAAGACTAGAAATCACCTGATCCTATGTCAAAATTAATCAAAGGAGAGGTACAGTGAAAATTGATGAGATGCAGAAGCATTTCAGAGAAGTGACACTTGTAAAAGTTGCAGTATTAATGTGTTTTCAAATAAAATTTGTAAACAGAAAAATTAGGTTAAGGTGGCTTTAAAAGGGCAGCAACACCAACAAATAAAAATGCCCCATCTGCCTTTACAGTTGCTATATAATCAATACGTCTTTACTAAAATTATATATATTGTCTAATAGAAGTACAATATTTAACTTTGAAACAGGGGCTTTTCTGGGGCACTTCAGGAACATGTATCACAAAATATTGAATTGGTTGGGTTTTGTTTACCCTAAACATATAACATGCCTGCTATCCATAAAGATATATGGTCAGACCTATCTGGTTCATTACAAAAAAGTTCTACTGAAATTCTAGTGCTGCTGTGTATTATACAGGCTCATGGGAAACTTTATGTTGCTTGTCCTTATAAAATGTCACACTGGGCAACAACATTGCTCTCACCCTACAGCAGCATTACATACAAACCCATGTTAGCAGCCCAGCACTAACAACTAAATACACAACTTGACAGTTTACAGGCAGTTAACAGATAGAGGGTACAATGTATACAAATATATATAAACGACCAGGCTTATAATGGTGTAGCCCAGTGCCCATTTTAGCTTGTGCTCTATACCATCAACCACAATGCCACCACCCATAGACAGTTAGAGATTCCTATACTAATGCCTCTGCCTATTCCAGTGCTACTCACCGAGCGAACACCCGGGGAGCGGTCAACAAACTTTCCCTGGTAGATCGGTCCCAGCACTGCCATTATTGTACTCCCTTTGCTGCAAATTGTGTCCCCCTCCTCTCCCAGCTCAGTGCAGTCTTTACTACCCCATGGATGGAGTTCCGGTCTCCTGGTAACGGCGTTTTGTTTAGGCTTCCCGGTTGCCGGGCAACATCTTCAGTCTTTCGGCGGGAAGTTCGAGTTGCTCCGCCTGAAATGCCAATCAAACTAATGCAATTGAGTGCAGGCTTCTATCCTCTTCTGACAGGGTTACCAGTAGCACAGTCCTCATTTACAATGAGACCTAAAAACCTGAAACTGAAGTCTCAGTCTTCAATTCCCAATAGAAATGCCAAAGAAACTTGTTGTATTCCAGTTGATTCCCTAGTTATAAAGGCAGAATAGACCATAACTTAGAAGTTAGAATCCATGGTGTATATCAGTACCCCTCAATTACAATGGCAAAGTGCCCAAAAGTTACCCAGTTAACATTATAACTGGTCAAATGCAAAACCAAATGCCTCACTGATTATACACAAGTGCAACTAACTGCTCAGAGGTAGTCCAGTAGCTAATTTTCCAGTCACAATGTAGAGGTCTCAGGGGCAGCCCCTTTACAGAGCTAAGTGCACAGTGGTATCCCAGGGGGTTATTCACTAAGGTGCGAATTCGACTGTTGAATTCTCAAACAGCGGATTCCCATAGCAAATCCGTGACGATTTCCCCATTGTAAAGTCGTGACAATTTTTTAAAGTTAAGATTGCGACAATTTTCCCATAATAAAGTTGCGACGGCGACAATATTCTCATTATAAAGATGCGACTGCGACAGTAGCAGCCTATTGCGACTGTCTTTATCTGGCGAATTTGCATCTATACCCAACTATTCGGACTTTAGTGAATAACCTCCCCAAGATTCAAAAGCAGGTGACTAACAGCAGTCAAGTTTTAAAGTGAAGTTCCTGGTTACAATGGCCAGTGCCCAGGAGTAACTCAAATATAATGCCAAGTTCCCAGTCACAGTGAAAAGTGACTTGCTTCATTTTGCCTAGTAGGATAGCCTAAATCTGCAATTGTTTATGCTCCTCCTACTCCCTGTGTTCTGGGCACATAAAATATTATCTCTTTTTCTTGGGTAAACTCAAAAATTGCTACTATTCCAAACAGAAGGTTGCAAAAATGTAACAATTTTGAGATGTTAGAAAGCAGTTCCCTAGAATTCTATACAAGTTTATAATGGCCAGATAAAATAATTAAAGGAGAAATATAGTCTGGCAAAGGTTTTGGCTTCTAATAATGTATCTTATGCAATTAGGTCCACTATTCCAGTCTAAAAATGATCCATTTCTATGATACTGATGATCTCTACCCACAAAACTGGCACAAGAGGCTGAAATATTTATAATCTTAGTGAGCTTTCTCCATTGCTCATTGTCCACTTATTAGTGATTGAGGCAAAATAGGCTGGCTCGGAATTCACGTGAAAACTGTCAAAAAAATCAAATATTGAATTCTGCTAAAGAATTAAGCACACTGTGTTAGTATGCTTCTAATTGATACTAAAACTTAGACCTATGGGTGTCCGCAGGGGGGAAGGGGGCACTTGCCGCCCCAAAAGGCAACATAAGGAGTTATCCTGGCCTCCTGATGCACCCCTCTGATCTGTCCCAGTGCATTGAGACTTTGGGGGTAATTCAGCAAGGTGCGAACTCACCTTGTGATCCTTCGATTCACCTCGCCAAAATGGTTATGCGCTTGCTTCTGTCCTACAGGCGGACATCAGCAAATGCTTTAAAGGTACTGGAGTTGGATTCGCCTCACCTCGCGACCACTCAAGTCACCTCGCAGAGACTGGAATACCTTTAAAGCATTCACTGATGTCCGCCTGTAGGACAGAAGCGAGCACGTAACCATTTTGGCGAGGTGAATCGAAGGATTGCAAGTTCAGTTCGCACCTGAATTACCCCCTTTATGATTCATCCTGATGTGTCACATGATCGTGACATCATGACCCTGATGTCATAATATCACACGACTTACCCTTTAAATCACAGTTTTTAGATGCCCATGGTTAGATCAGTTAAATGAAATGGATATCTATAGTGCAGCATTTTCACCTCACCCATTAAGAAAGAAATTAATATGAACCCCACAATTTGCATCACTGTGCACTTATAAACTGTGAAATATTATGCAAATTAATATGATTAATATGCAACCATGCAATCTACATTAAAATCAATTACTTCTCAGCCCCACAGAATGGAGATTGTATAAATGATTGATATTAAAAGAATAGTATTGCCAAAATATCCCTTTATAACTGGCTAATTAAAATGCAGCTGCTGTATGGTAAATATATTAAGTACAGTGGAGAAAAAAAGTATTTAGTCAGTCACCAATAGTGCAAGTTCCACCACTTAA
>WMED01001599.1:1179-26903 GCA_019650415.1 Pipa parva
AAGAAATTAAAGCAGAAACTCTCCAAAAATTCTGCAGTAGGATTCTTTTTAAAAAGAGTCCCTGGAGCTATCTGGCAGCAGGGATCAATGGTGGAGGACTTAAATGAGTCAGTTCCCTGTTAAATCCTGGCTGTCAGCTATGAACTGACCGAAGATGTACTGTAATTCCTCCTTCTTTGCTGGACAGAGGTCAGCTATCTACCTCCTGGAGTAAGGACACTACTAAAACTGGTTAATCTATTCCTGTGTCAGGGTAAATCCTCCAGTGGAGAAGTCAATTTTTTTCTAGTGTCCTACCTCCTGTGGGAGGGAGCTTTACCCCACGGTCCTGTGTCCCCCAAGGGAACCTGGAGAAACAAAGGTCGCACTACTCCCCCCCCCACAGGCTAACATGTTGAATTCAAGAATTTTATTGCTTTTGGTCTGTTTTTATCTTTACTAATACCAACCACATTGCTAAACTGACCTTACCAGTCCCATGGTTTTATATATGTGCTTTAGATCATTTATATTTGGGAAGAGCCCTGAAAGACCAATATTTAAAGCTAAGTAGCTAAATATCATTATAGATGCAGTTTATGATCTTTGGAAGCATAGATTGAATTGATAAACCCAATGTGTTTTCAAATTTTAGTGTTACCATCATTTTAAGGCAAGGACACTAGCACCTCTTCTCATTAAGTTAGCATATACCACAGCGGTAGCCTGTGAAAATATTTTCCCCACAGTAAACAATCAGCTATATTTTTGTGCAGTTACAAAGTAAGTCAATTGGAAGTGGTATTGGGTGTTTTGCCAAAATTCTGAAAAAACACTTTCCACACTCTGTAGCAATTGTTGAGGCTCTTGGTAAAGGAAAACACCAGTTTCTACCAGTTAATTGCCCATATAGTTGCAACTGTAAATTATGTTTGTAATACACATTTTCTGTAGATCTGAATTTATAGTTACTTTCATATAGATCCAAAAAAACTGCTACTGTGCTCTCTCTTTTCTGCAAAACTGAGAGGAACTGAAAGAAAAGAGGCCCACGGTGGCGAGACAACTTGTGGTATCCCTGCACAGATATAACTTTTTCATAAATAATTCACTTATGTTCACATTTTTCTAAAAGGTTCCAAAACAAGTTACTGCATGTAAACAGTTATTTACCAGAATATTTTGTTTATTATTGATTTGTAAACAAATAATATGATCCTACAGAGTACATAAAACCCACTGCCTCAAGGATCCAACAAACTGTATGTTATATTGCTAGATACACAGCTGTTCTTTCCAGAATTCAAAATTATTATAGCTTCACAACCAGGGGTATATTTATCAATATTTATAAGCCACATATGTTGATTAAAAAGTCCCCAAAATATCATAATTATTAATTATGAGTTTAAAAATCTGCCTGTGATTTTTGTAAAGATAGTTTTAAAAGTTCTAAGATCATTAATACTACCAATATAGCATGTCAAATAGTAATGCTACATATAATATACCTTTGTTAATATCACCTATTTATAGTACCATAAATCTGTTCTTTTAGCCTTATTGTAATTCTTAAAATAGTAAACTATCAGTGGAATTCATAAACAGGGGCAGCCTTTACAGAGGTCTAGTAACCTATAGCAACTGATCATAAGTTGTCTTTAATTTTCTGTGCTTCCTTTTACCAAGGAATGCAGACTGCTGATTGGTTGCTATAGGTTACTAGACCTCTAAACAATTTCCACTGTTAATTGTAAGGATATAAAATAAAAGAAGCAGCAGCACAGAGGAGTCATTAAAGTGATGGGAGATTCTGAAAGATATAGTGCATCTGTGCTGCTGTGTGGGCATCCACAAAACAAGCACCATTGATGAGGCCTAAGGACAGTTTTGAGAATCACAGATCTACAGCACCAACATATATGGCATCAGATCTAAAAGCCTGCCTCAGCTATCAGCTGTGGTTTATTAACATAGATGACCATTAGTAGCAGAAACCAAAATCCCATTTGTACTGGTATAGCAGTTATTACCACACAATACTTGTTACTGATATTTATTTTGGTGAAGACCTAATTTCATAGAAAAATAAATAATTTCATCATATGCCTGGATTTTGGATTAGTTATCACATTTGTTGGATATAAAACTCACAATTTTAAACTAGAGAGGTTAGGGACCAAACGGGCATACTATAACTATCACAATAATGGTAAATGAAGAACCACGTACAGGCAGCACAGCTGCCTGTGCGTGGTTCTTCATTTCCATTATTGTGATATATGTTTGGGAAACTTCACAGTGCTTTAACGAAGGAACCTGCGCTTTATTAATAATTACATCACCCATCTCAGACGCAGGGAGAACCTGTGTAATATAGGATCCTATATCTATCACCTAAATTACCCTGATATTTGAGTTTACATATCATTTTCTACCAGCAAGACAGAATAACTCAAACTCAGTGTTCCTGGTGTTTAATCAACAAAAGTGATTATCAATCATTCTAGACAGATTCTGGTCTGATTGCAATTAAAGAACAAAGCAGACTATAAATGGAAATTATTTTCAAAAGATCTAACTATATTCTAAAAAAAAAAAAAAAAAAAAAAAAAAAAAAAAAAAAAAAAATTAAAAAAAATTAAAAAAATAAATCAGTGAACCTGATTGGATGATCTGTCTGAGGTTGAATCCCTTTTTGATTAACAGCGTAATGAGCGAATCAGCGATCTTTTGATGTAGTGTAGTCAAGTCCCTGGAAGAGATGCCTTGTTGATACAACAGGGTCACAAATCATTTACTTGAAAAGGAACGGAGGGTAGAATTCACGTATAAATAAACCGACACATTTTATGATGTAGGCTGAAATTGAGCTTCCCCTCCTTGAAAGACCAGCATCCGCCACTGCTAGTAACACACAGACAGAATGTCACTCCATGACAGGTTTGAATATAAACAAGGGAAGCACACTATGAGAATGCCTCAAACATTCATATACAGTTGCTGCATTTGACAATCTGGAAAACTGTGCTACAAGTAAAAGGAAGTGTTGGAATTTACTTGTATCCAATGGGCTTCACTGCAAAACAATATAAACTTGCCTTTATGTGAAACATTGTTACACTCAGCACAACTTGTGCCCCAGCTCCAAATAGGAGGGATGGAGCTGTCAGTAACAAACGAATGTTCATCTTCAGCTACATTACCCACCCTGGGCTGTTCTGTGAACATAGATCCAACCTGTCGCTTTACACCTACATTTACCAGCAGACAAGCAGAAAGAACACCTCTATCATATTACTGCAAGACACACACACACAACTATTTCATAGGAACAACTAGAGCTGCAAAAGGTAGGTGAACTCACAGGTTAACTGGTTCAGATGACTTTAGCGCTGCACAACTGGGCGGCAATTAAATAAGGAATAACACGCTCATTCCTTTATACAGTCTAGTGTTTAACAGGTTCCCATTCCACTCACCGTAATACACTGTCCACCACTAGCTCGGCCTTCTGCCTAAAACCTCCTTAGCTTTTGGTATTGAACTACTTCCGCTTCCGGTATGTTGTTGCCGTAGCTAATTGGTTGCTGCGGAAGGAAACTGTTACCGGACAGCAACAGACATTTTAATAGCGCCAGAGCTGGCGGGAGGCTGCTGGCACTAGATACAATCTCGCGAGATTTACAGAGTCTTCTCAAATTCTGTCGCTATAGGAGTTAGACGGGTTAAATACTATATTGTATCATTGACTTTCGTTGTACGAAATGGTTGCTTATTGAAAGCTAGCAAGAAGCCTGGCATTTTATGGTACTCTGGTTTAGACCTATGCCAATTGTACTTTTAAATAGTAATATCATGAAAGGGAAGGGCTGTTTATGAATGTGACAGCAAATGACTGAATTCCAGTTTAATATTTTATTACTTACAAACAAGTTATTAGAAAGCCTACCCATGCTTTGCAACTATATCTTATATATTTCAATGTCCTTTACCATTGTTTTTACCAAAGATTCTGAAACTTTCCCTCAGGACCCACAAACGGTTGCGTTATACCTGGACGACTGCACGGGTGCGCTATTAAAATGATAGGAAATTGTCAGCCATTCACTTTTGCAGCTGTTCAGATTTCCACAAACCATGGACGTTTGGTGAGGCCTCAGGACAGGGTTGAGAATCTGGGTTGTAGATCGGCGGTGCCAGGAGCCAGGAACAAAAATGTTCTGAGGCAGTTATTGACTAAAGCAGTGTTTTTCAACCTTTTTTCTTCAGGGGAACCCTTTGATGTAATAACATTTCTGGCGGAACCCCTAGAAATCGCATAACGCGCATGACGTCACTGACGTCTACATACCCGACAGGTCACAGAGGGAGGATCAAGGCTGCGATCTCTCTCTGATGCGTCGGGTAATTATGCTGATTGCTAATAATGTGGTCTTGGTCCCTGCTAACTGTGATCACTGTCAAATCACTGTTAGCAGAGACTGAGGCCGCATCATTTGCAATCAGCATCATTACCCAACTCAGAGATAGATTGCATCCTTGGATCCTCCCTCTGTGACCTGTCGGGTATGTAGACGTCAGTGACGTCACGCGCATTATGTAATTTCTAGGGTGCTGATTGCTAATGATGCAGTCTCGGTCCCTGCTAACAGTGATCAGGGCCAGTTCTAGCGCTGGGCAATGTGGGCGACTGCCCAGGGCACAATCTATTTGAGGGGCGCCTTAAACTCACATCGCCCATAGCCAAACTCACCTCCTCCATCATTCCAGTGACGCACCTCCTCTGAGCGCCGCTCCACAATGAGGTAAGTGGAATGCGACGGCGCTCCTTGGCTGCTTTGGGTCTTCTTTGCTCTATTCGGCGAGCTCAGAGGAGGAGCGTCACTGGAACACTGGAGGAGGTGAGTGGGGGATGTCGGGTGGAGGACACTGGGCAGGGGGCGCAGAGGGAGGTCAAGGGGCGGTTTAGCCAGGGCGCCCATAGAGCCAGAACCGCCCCTGACAGTGATCGCTGTCAGATCACTGTTAGCAGAGACAGAGACCTTATCATTACCCGGCTCACCAGAGAGAGATTGCAAGGATGCGATCTCTCTCTGATGAGCCGGGTAATGATGCCGATAGCTAAAGGAACAGCAGCAGGAACAGAGACCGCATCATTACCCAGCTCATCAGAGAGAGATAGCATCCTTGGGAAAGCATTGGCAGCATTGGAGCCTAACAGTCAGTGATCAGTGAATACTCCTCCCCCTTGCAGAGCACTCCTTGACATTACAAGCTTATAATTCTCCTTTAACTATAAATTGAAATATACGCTATTTACCCTAAAATATTTTATTTTTCACTTTTGTCCATCGTACAGTGGTTTGGTGAACAATAAATAAATCTACTTAAAATCTTCTACTGATACTGATACTTTGTTACTGCACTTGTTACCCTCCTATCTATTTATGTAAGTGTACCTCATGTTTAGATTGTAAGCTCTATGGGGTAGGGACCTCCAAACTCTTGTTTCAATCATGGCCTGGCACTAAGGGGGTTATTCATTCAAGGTGCGAATTCAACTTTTGAATTCTCAAACAGTGGATTCCCATAGAAAATCTGCGACCGCAACAAATTCCCCATTGTAAAGTCGCGACCGTGACAATTTTTAAAACTGTGACAATTTTCCATAGTAAAGTTGCGACTGCAACAATAATCTCATTATAAAGATGTGACTGTGACAATAGTAGTCTATTGAGACTGTCTTTAGCAGGCAAATTCACACCTATACACAACAATTTGGACTTTAGTGAATAACCCCCATAAGAGTGATGTATCTTCTTGATTATATGCTTGCAAATGACTTCACTTGTTCTTTGCTAAGCACTTTCTCTTGTCTGTATTATAATTATATTGTTGGACTGTACAGTGTTGCATAACCTAGTGGTGCAGAAGCACAGTAATGCCCAAAAATGAAAATACTTCAAAAGCATTTATAGTTTCATAGGATTTATCTAATAAGAAGCTCCTGCTCTTTTCCATAGTCCTAATCCAATTCACCTTACAAATTAGCTAATTTTGAGATTGTAAATGTACTTTTTTCATAAGAAAGCTAATAAGGACCTTGCTGCTGTCAGTATACAGTATATGCTACTAGTTTATGTAATGCTCTGATTGGCATCAATATTAAGAAAGGACATTCTCTTACTCACATTTTAAAAACTTTGGAAAGTGTCTGAAGTTGATTTCCATAATGTCTGTGGGACACTGCAGGACCACCAGACACTGAAAGAAGTGCCCAAAAAAAAAAAAAGAGAGAAAGGGCAAAAGCTGTTTCTCGAATTATTAGGTGTATAATAGTGTTAACTTATAATGGGGAGTTAGTACTTTTGCTCTTTTGAAAAGCTGCTTGTCTGAGGGAAAGCTCTGCCTCACAGCAGATTTCCTCCCCCTCTTTCTAGCTAGCAGAGAAGCAGGAGAGTTGCAATTACTGTTTAATTAATATATTTACAAGATAAGGAGAGCATTTATCTCCTCACAGGCGGGTTTTTGGTGGCAATCTCTTCAACAAGAAGAGCATCAGATCCTTATCCTTATCCTCCAAAGCAACATTTATTGCTTTCCACTTAGACAAAGTATCCTTATGGACCATCCCATCTTTCCTACCTAAAGTAGTATCCGCTTTTCATATAAATCAGGATATAATTTTGCCTTCACCCAAAAAATTCTAAAGAAGAAAATCTATAGTCTCTAGATATTGTTCGGGCATTAAGGAATTATCTCCGGAGGACAGCTGATTTTCGCCAGTCAGACTCCCTGTTTGTACTCCCAACAGGACATAGAGCGGGTTTCCAAGTCAACAAAACAATAATTGCACGTTGGATTAGAGAGATCAGCCGACGGTCATACAGATTAAGAAGCATAGACCCCCCTCACGAATTACTGCTCATTCTACTCGGGTTGTAGGGTCTTCTTGGGCAATGTGCAATCAAGCCACAGTAGAACAATTATGCAATGCAGGAACATGGACTTCACCTTCCATCTTTGTAAAATTCAATAGAGTGGACTTGTTTGCTTCTCAACAAGCCACTTTTGGGAGAGTGATTCTTCAGGCAGCAGCAACCCCTATATAGGAGGTCGCAGAAAGTCTGGAGTTATGTTTATTTACCGTTCCCTTAAGAATAACTGTTTTGTCCCGTGGTCCTGTGTCCCCCAAGCGATCTAAGAGAAAAGGAAATTTTTATACAGACTGATGAATCTTTTTCTCTCTGGAGTTGTTGGGGGACACAGGACACCCACCCTTCAAATTATTGTGTTTTCTATTGTGTGATAAGTTGCACCTGTTATGGTTCTATATTTCTTACGATCTTTGTTATTAAACTCAACTCCTCTGTTCTGTGCATGGAGTAAATCCTAAAATTTTACTCTAGTGTCCTGCCTCCAGTGGGAGGGAATTTTACCCCGATCCTGTGTCCCCCCAAGAGATCCAGAGAGAAAAAGATTTATTGGAGAGTATAAAAATCTCCTCATCTCTGCCATCTTCTCTGTCAGCCTGCCTTTTCTATCCCTAGTCGGGTTGGGCAGCACTAAATGAGGATTGACATTATAGCTCCTCCAATCAGATCCCTTAAATCACAATCTAACAGGGTTCTGATTGGAGGAGCACAATAATTGCAGATTAAAATAGTGGCAATGCTATATTCACTGAGAATATGCCGAGTACTCCATTTTCTATTTTTTAATATATGTTGCTTTGCGTGCTGAACAGGACTCGCAGAGGAAAGGCGTGATTTATAAGCAATTGGGATCTCCATTACAATTTATCTTTTATGTTTTCACGTAGAATAAATATAACAATAAAAGTCTTGTTTATCAAAGAAATTTTTCAGACCACTACTACAAACTACATAAAGTAAAAAGAATATGGTAAGTATACAATGACAACATGCAATTAAAGGTGTTCTCCAGCATGAAGATAACTTCTTTATCTTGCTGATTTTCACCCACATTTTTGCATACAGTAAATTTTCAATTCATTTTTGTGCAGTTTTTAAGAAAACATTTCTTTCCAAATGTCTCCTACCTAATTTTTTTCTGACGTCATGGAGGTTGATGACTGGAACAATGACTGAAATCTGTACCAGCCAATTCAAACTGGATGAAGTTAGGACTGGCTGGTAACAATATCAACCATTGCTCTAGGTGGCTTCAGAAGAGAAAACCAGGCAGGAGACTGATACATTAAAAATATGATTTTCTTACAAACATAAAGAGAAAATTTGTAAGATAAGGAAAAATTATCTTTAAGCTGAAGAACCCCAATAAATAAACTTGGGACAAAAATTAGGGGGAGGAATGAGGAGACACACAACTTAACCAGGGTGTCAGTAGAGGTATAATCCAAATTGGAATTGGTTAAAATATAACTTTTATTCAAACCATTAAAAGGATAAACATAAGAACATAAATGTAAAGAAAAATACCACAATTGTGTGGTTAACAGAGAGTATAGTTTGAGAAGAAAACAATGATTGTAGTTTCCTCAAGTTAAGTTACTGCTGAGCCAAAATAAAGACACCCCTTTAGCTCCACCCCCTCCAAAACAGTTTGGAGTCAGCTGTCAGAGCTACAGAGAAGCAGAGGTTGGCTGTAGATTGGAAGCCCTTTAAGTATAAGGCTCAGCCAACACCTGCTTACAATGGACTTCACTAAAAATAAACCTGACATGTCCTTGTCCATAAACAGAAATACATTGTAAACACAAAATTAAAAATTCCAGGAGGTTATTTCATAGAGTAACGCCTTAAGCTGTCTGGATTCATAAGTAACTGTATTCTTTCCAGCATGTATCCTTTCTTCTTCCAGTGGTTGCTCAATTAAAGCAGGTATATTTTTTCCAAAAACTGTGAAAAAAAAAAAAAGAGAGAGAAATAACTTTTTTTCTGAATGGTAGTGTCCTATTTCATTCTAAAAAAAACAAAATAATTAGGTTTGGCAATCCAAAGTGAAGTTTTCAGGAGTGAGTTTTACTGGTATAAGACTGCATGAATGGACTGTTGCAGGTCACCAGCTGAGATGAGCATAAAGTAGTTAACTGTTATTGTTGTTCGCACTTTAGTCAATGAGGCCCCAGGTTTCTATATATGGCAAAAAAAATAGAAAATCAGAATACTAATAATTGTTTAACAAGGATGACAATCTTTGCGCCTTGAAACAATATACACTTTGCATTTGCTTTGAACTGAATACCAACTTTGTGAAAGTCATCCCTTCCCTCTGCCTCTCTATGCCCAATCATACCTTTGGCCACTACCCACTGATAACATTATAAGACAGGGAAAGAAGAGATAAAACTACAAGTGCAAATAAAAATTTAAATTCAAAAACAGTACAATCAAGAAACAGAAAATTAAAAATAACAGAATAGGATATATAAAGTAATGTCTATAATTCTTCAAAGTTTTTGGCTTACTTTCGCATTGTTCCAAGAACTGTATGCATTCAATTATGACCTCATCAGGTAGCATAATCATCTGCTTAGCCATATTTTCCAACAAGGAAAGGAAACATCTCTTTGCATGGTACCATGTGTCTGTTCCAAGCTGAAAATAATATGTAAATAATGAAATGAAACTGTACTAAATAGTAGTTGAAATAATTAGTACTTATCAACAGTCCTTAAAGACTAGCAACACATCATGTGTACAAAATATCTGCATTGTTGCTGAGGACTGAAGCTGAAAAACAGCTATTTTCAAATACTGAAGAAGTTATTTACAGTAAAACTAAACCAGCTCTAAATAAATATAGGAGTAGAGTCAGAGAGAGAGAAATATAGAGAAGAATTCCTGATGCACGTCATAAAACCAGACATGACAAAATCCTCAAACTTACATTTGTAAATATACGATTTATTTTCAATACAATATATGATGATATGTATTGAGAAGAAAATGATGGGAGTATATTTGTCTAAATATCCCCATCCTTCCCTTATATAATGAAAAACGTCTTCCATACATTCTTTATAACACCAGAAAATTTACAAACTCATTATATCTGTAACTTACTTTTTTATTATAAGGTTCCAAACTTTTGATAACTCGCGAAATGCCAAACTCATAATTTCCCTTGGCACAGTATAGAGTCCTGTTGATTAAAAAAAAAAAAAAAAAAAAAGATAAATTTTGTTTTCTGAAACAGGTAAGGTTTTGGGCAAGTCTCACATGTACTGGTTAGTGTTAATCCCTCAGGCAAAAATTTATTTTACATATATGGTCTATTCAACTTTTTCCTCTTTTCTACATTGGAGACTCATTATACACATCTGATGCACTCTGGTGCTGCAATGATTTTAGCTCTGTAGTATGACTGGCTATGCAGTTTGTATACTTTTAGTTAACACATGTAACCTTGCACCAGAGGAGACTAAGGGGGTAATTCAGCATAATGTGAAGTTACCTCCGGATCCTTTGCAGCACTTCAGAGAGGCTGTTATGCGCTCGCTGATGTCCTGCACGCGCACATCAGCAAACGCTTTAAAGGTATTCCAGTCTCGGCGAGACCACTCAAGTCGCCTCACCAAGACTGGAATATCTTTAAAGCATTTGCTGATGTCCGCATGCAGGACATCAGCGAGCACATAACAGCCTCTGCGAAGTGATGCGAAGGATCCGGAGGTAACTTCATGCTATGCTAAATTACCCCCTAAGACCTGTTTTAAAAGCATAAGATAGATTCACAAAAAATATCCTTTAATCCAGATGCATATTAAATCCACATCCACATTTAAAATATGACTTGCTTTTCATGCGTTAGAACTGATTCCATTTATTCTGAATGAAATTATGTGCAGCCTGTAAATCCTGGTCTAATTTAGGCTTCCAAGCAAGTATTCTGCGGCTTGTTAATTTCAATTGTTTACAGTATGTGTGATAATTTGCAGTATTGTACGAGGATACAATAATACGATGCTATAATACTTGATATGGAAACTTTAAGAGACCGGTAACACCAGAAAAAGAAAATTTGGACTAACATCACTACTGTTATGCAGTACTTTGTACCGTACAACTGGGGTCATTTTACTATTTTCACCCTAGACCTGGGGTTGGCAAACTTCTTTGAGGAGCGAGCCATTTTGTGAGCCACTAGAGGAGGGAGGAGTACAGTCTCCCGACCACATGACCTGCCGACGTACAATCTGAAGAACCATCGGCGGGCTTCGGAGGTGCGCTCTGAGCCACAGAAAGGTGGTTAAAGAGCCACAAATGACTCACGAGCCGTACTTTGCCAACCTCTGCCCTAGACAAATTTTCTACAAGTTTTTTCAGAAATATCTCAATCACCTTTCTGAGAAAAAGCTGTCCAGATGGATTTATATAAAACATGGGTGTACAGTCTTACATGCTAAAACTCTGCCTGTAGTGTTTCTGGATTTTCAGTAAAACATTGAGGGGGTTATTCACTAAAGTCTGAATTGTTACGCATAGGTGTGAATTCACCAGTTAAAGAAAGCCGCAATAGACTGCTACTGTCGCAGTCGTGTCTTTATAATGTGAATATTATCGCAGTCACAACTTTACTATGGTAAATTGTTTTGGTCACGATATTACAATGAGTAAATTTCGCAGTCGCGGATTTGCTATGGGAATCCGCTGTCTGAGAATTCAACAATCGACTTTGCACCTTCGTGAATAACCCCCTGGGTGTACAGCCGTACATGCTACTACTCTGCCTATAGCATTTCTGTATTTACAATTGCTGCATGTCACTCAGTTGTGGCTGTACACTCATGCTTCAAAATATATTCTTATTGGCAGATTTTTCTGACAAATTTTGTTATTTTTCTAACAAGTTTTGCCAAAAATATGCAAAGCGTAAAACACTAGCCTGGCCTTAGCCTAAAGTTGAATACCTGATTTTTATAGGCAATGTTATCTCTTCCTCTCCTGGTGGCAGCTGAATTGACCTTTCTAAGACATTTCATGAATATGTAATAACTAAAGTTCTATATTAAACAATGGGACTAGGCTGGGGTTTGGTTGCTTGACAACCAAAAAAATATATACGCCCTGGCACCTTCAGACTGGAATCCTTGAAGGAGCTAGCAGGTTAGGATCCACTAACCCACAATACAACCCAGAACAAAAACAAGCTGCTCACCTGCATGTTTAGGAAAAAAATCTCAATTTATTGTGGAGTAAAAAAAAAAAACCAACACAATATTTTGGGTGGAATTAACCTTCCTTCAATCTCATCTGATGAAGAGGTTAATTCCACCCAAAACATCATGTTTGTTTTCATTCCGCAATAAATGGGGATTTTTCCCTAAACATGCAGGTGAGCAGCTTGTTCTTGTTATTCAACTAAGGAAAAAAATTTTTTAAAAATATATAAATCAGAAATTCAACTTCAAATGATTCACTCAATTTCATTGACATCATTTTATTTATTTATATGGAGTTTGTATTATTTCCCTGCAGTTGATTTATTCATGAATATGAGTTTTTTTTCCAAATATGACCATTTACTAAATCTTTGGTATGAGACTTACCCAATGACAAGATTAACGATGCAGAGATGGTATATCTTTTTATCAGGGTCCTCATAAGCAATCTGTTCCTCTTCTTTCTCAATCTTGCGCATGAGTTCTTCTGCCTAAAACCAAACAAAGACTGTCTATGTATATGTTGTATCATTTCTTCTCTTTTCAATTATTTTGGATTGAATTAAACATTTGCATTAATGAACCCTTATTAAATGATTGTGCATATACTAACTTTCTACCATAGTATAGTGTTAAAGTTATGTAAACCACTATAATAACTAATTTAAAACTGGAAATAACTGCAATATTCTGTCTGTGAAAATACATTGGAAACTTATTGTTAATGTTAATTGGAAGAGTATTACACATTGGTACTTCTTCACTGAATGTATAGTGCTGTATTGTAAAAAGCATACCTCTTCATTTTGACTAGTCATGATATAGGATACACAAAGATTAGCAAGAACAGCTGCACTCACGTTTAATATCTATAAGGAAAAAAAACAATAGAAATGTTAGGCATTTGATTGCACCACAATTCCCAGCAGTCTCCTAAAAGATAAAATTGGTGCAGGAGAGTAAATGTGTAGGTGTGTGTGGATTAGAGATGGTTTCAGAAACATGGGATCAGCAGTATTTCAACAACTGTTGCAGCTCTGGTTGCCAATTCCACTCAACACTTTGACAAGAAAAATAAAACAGTATTCATACAAGTTTCTAGTACTCTGGGCAGCAATAATATATTTATTTCCTTTTCCTAGTCTGTGACATGACTATATACTGAGCATTTAGCATTTGAAAGGACAGTAACAATAAAAAATGAAAATGCCTCCAATGCATTTATATTGCCCATATATTTAATTTGGGCATCCAAAGTTGTAAATGGTGTCTATAAAGTATCATTATTAACTTTCTGTCTTAAAAAATTGGGAATTCTGGCACACTTCCTGAATATGTATAATCTAAAACACCATAGAAAACAATGAGTCTATATGAGGTCTGTTTAACAACACTGATGCTATCAGTAAAAATCAAAACATACAGAAAGCAATAAAATATATGAATTCAACCTCAAATATTTTAACATATTTTCAACTGCTGTATTTGAATAACGGCCATGCGAATCCAAACAGGATTTTTAAAAAATTTTTTGGTGTTGCTGGTCCTTCAAAATATCACCAAGGGAAATTTTCTAATATATTATAATTTCTTATATAATAAAGAACATTTTAATTAGATTTACTGTGTTTCCTTAATTTCTTATTTCCCTCTACTTTTTGATTTCCCTGATTTATAAGGAAGTAATAAAAATGTTTCAGCTGATAGGGGCACTGTATTTCTTAATTTTCCCTTCCATTAAAGATCGATATAAATAGGTTTTTTTTTTTTTTTTTTTGAGGAAAAGACTTATCCAACTGTGGTTAAATTATAGGACCACGTCCATAATAAATTTTAAACAGCTTGAGGAAGGTGAAAACTTTTGGGGTGATAAAATGCATTTTGAACAGCTTTGTAAAAAGGGGAAAAAATGAGAAATTGTTAAAAATATGATTGTTCTCCTGCATTAACTAATCCATAAACTTTTTGACTTTAGTAAATATACTAATTAAGGTGGACACGGTTTAGGTTTGTTAAAATGTACCTTATGCACCTTCTTAGATCATTAGTATATGTATATCCCAAGTTGTCACTGGAGGCTAAAATCTTTATAACCTGGGTCTGGCTTCACCTCATAAACACTGGCTCAGCAAAAAGTCAGCATGCACTTTCAAAGGTTGGAGGCAATAGACGCCGAATACAAAATCAGGATAAAACTGGCAAAAAAGTCAAATATTTAACTTTGCTAAATATGTGATTAATAGAGGTTTGTTAGTATTCGTGCCTTCTAACATATGCTGACATGTCAACATTTTCCTTTAAAGAAAGTTATATGAAATATTTGGTGTGCAAGCTTGTGCTAAAAATACTTCTACACCTGTGTATATTTCATACCTCTCCTTCTCTTAAGGGAGAACACCACTCTTTTATGCTCCAGCACTGCCCCTTGTATGAGTAAACTTGCCAGAGAGGAGCTACAATCCTCTTCATTTCCTGTTCCTGTGTAGTTCAGCGAACAGAGCAAGTGCAGTAGCTGTTTACATCAGAAGTAGGGAGCAAGGCAAAAGGGCAGCTGACATTTTGGCTCCTTCAATCAGATCTCTTAAATCACAGTCAGGGATCTGACTGGATGAGCCAATACGTCAACAAATGAGTCTTGAAAGCAAACATGATGAACATGAAATGAAAGCATTAAATTAGCCTGATGGTGAGGCTAATATGAACATGATATCATTAAAGGTACACACTTAATTAAACTTTGTCCCCTATTAGTTAGTTTTCTAACTAATACTTCCGTCTGTGTTTTATATATACACACATTTACATAAAAGTGAGTATTGCAATACTTGGCGACACCTTTTTTTATTGGACTAATGGTCAGTTTAGATAGACAAGCTTTCAAGAGGTCTGTTCTCCCATTTTGAAAGCTCAAGCAATACTGAATATAGAAATTAGAAGTGAGTTATACAGCCTTAAGAACAGGCACAAAGACATTATACTAAAATAAGCAATCTATTGGCACATAAAGCAATCAGGTGTTGTAAATACTGCTAGGAATAGGTTAGAGCTGACAAGTGGTGGAGGGGTAAATTGTTTGATTCAGAGACAATCACAGTTTTAAAGTAAACAGAAATAATTTCTGTTCACTTTCTCTGCTTTTCACTGGCCTGACAATCATACCAGAATATCAGGCACCGTGTTCAGTTTTGTCAGGGTTCCATTCAGTCTAAAACTGGCCCTGCTTGTAGTCTGCCATCCATGTGCCCTTCTGTCCTGGCCCAGTGCATCGGGAGTTTATGATTCGTCCTGATGCATCATGCAGCCTTCCCCCTACATTTGGAGCTGTGGATGCCCATGTTGTCTATAATATGCCCTGCAATATATAGATTCATAGTATCTTTTCCATGATATAAATAAATCATTGAAAGAGAACAGAATTAGCATTATGTAGAAACTAGTCTCCTAACAGATCTTAGTTTTTGGATATATGCCTGAGGCCATATTCATTTTTAACACACTAAGGAAATGTAATAAAAATGCATAAATATATGTTTCAAAAAGTTTTTAAAGAATATTATCACTGAAAACAGTTTCAATGTTTACTTCTATATAATATACATTGTTTAGTAGCTTGGTATTGAAATCTGAAAGTCTCAAAATACATACCGTACATACATTGGCAATGTTTGCCTGCTGCTTCTTTACTAATACATAAATCCTGTGTTATTTTTTGGGATATACCGGTAATTGAGATACAGGCTATCATTATAGCAAATATAGCCTCAATGCCTGCCACAGGTTATGGTACCATAAACAAACAATTGTCTTCATCACTGCTATCTAAGTGCAAAGACAGACTAGGCATCTCACACAGGCAATTTAATCAGTTATCAAAGTGACATCAAAATGCAAGTAAGCAAACGTATCATTAACAGTGTTCTCCTTTTGACATTTAAGGCACTCCACTCCACTGCCCCTCCATTTCCTCACTTATATGCCTGTACATTCCTCAACGTCAACTGCACTACTCCCAAAGCAACCAGCTTTGCATGCCACACATCAATACTGCCCTTTCCTGTCTTAAACCCTTAAACTCTTTTCTGCCCCTCACATTCTATACTGCTTTATATTCGCCAGGAACATTCTCTCTGCACTTTTAAAACCAAACTGAAGTCCTACCTTATGGGGCACTAGCACTGATATTTATCACTGTTTTCTCTGTATAGATTTTATTTTATCCTTATTTAGTTATTTATGCTTAATATTTGTATTTACTGACCTGTGTCAATTGTTGCAGCTCTTATTGCCCTTCCATCTGTGTCTGTAAGTCTTCCTCACATTTAGATTGTAAGCTCTATGGGGCAAGGACCACCAACCTCTTGTGTAAACCACAACTGGCACTTAAAGTGATGTATCCTTGTGATCTTATACTTGTATTGTGTAATGCACTTTTCCTATGTCTATATTATATTTGTATTGCTGAACTGTACAACGTTGTATAAATTTGTGGCATTTTATAAATAAAATGATACATACATACATACATACAAGTAAACCACATTCCATTGTTTTCAATGGTATCTGAGTCAAACCACTTTGAGATTTAATGTGCTAGAGGTAACCATGACAAAATGTATTTTTACATTTTTTTTTAATAAAAAATGCTATCTTCAGTTACAACAAGACAATACTGAGCTGTTTATGAGTGCTTAAAAATAAAACTTTATAATATGAGATATCTCTTTAAAAATCAGAGCTATAAAAATAATCTATTATTGCAAATTTAGCTATTGCTTGCACCCCTTACATCTTCCCAAATCCTGGTTTTTCAAAAGAAATTATCATCACCCTAAAACTTCTTAAACTGTGGTACATCACAATGTTCCTGCTGACTGGAGGAATAATTAGCAATATTATGAAAGGCACTTGCCTGAAACATGTATCCAATCTCATGATTTTTTTTAGAATATAAATATATTATTATTAAGCTGATAGATAAACAGACAAAGGGACATTTATCACAGGACCCCATGAAAATTAAATCCAGTTTATATCTGCCTGTGGCTTATTACAACACAACAACAAGACTTTAGAATGAAATGGATGTTTCACTAGTAACATGTAACAAGCCATAATGTAACAGCCACAGACTGTAATCTTCAGTGAGTTAAACAAGACACAAGCTTGGTAGAATGGCCAAAATGTGATTATTACATAGTACAAATGTGTCCAGATTTAGAAATATACAATACCTGCTATGAAATATGACACTTCACATAGGAGCCTCTTTTAAATTAAATGTTATTTCTAACATGTTCAGCTGAAGCTGATGCATGTATCTACAGCTCTCTAAAATATACCTTTATACAAATATATAAATTAAACTGATGTTAAATATGTAAAGGCTATTGCCATATAACCAAGTAAATCTATATAAAAAAGTGGTATAGTTTTACAAGGACATTTAAGTATAGCAGTGAAGATTGCAAGTCTGATAAAGAAGCAGTAATTTATTACACAAATAAGCAAGCATTGTAAGAGGATTTCTGTGTTACAAACGCATGTCCAACTCCATGCAATCCCAAAACGACAGGGACAAAATCAAAATATCAAAGAGAAACAAACTGTTACCGAAACTTTTCTCTTGCAAGGACATTCTTGAATGCCACACTGTCCCAGCTATAATGCATCGAGGAAAAGTCATGCAAAGAAACAATACTTACTATTTGGTTAACACTAAATACAAACACATTTTATTTGATTTACTATATTAGTGGGCAATTCCCCCCAAAACATATTTTATCTTATTATTAAAAAAAAAAAATTAATAAAACATTAATTATACCAAGAGACAACTATGAGGAACCAATTTACTTCAGAAGATGGAGTGGTATATATTACTACCCATGGGTCCTTGCTATCTTTCATGCAGTTTTGGAAAACACTAAATTCCTAGTATTTCTGTTTCCTTCATTTTCCAACCAATGAATGAATCTATATCACTCTGCCAACTGGTTTATTTTCTTTTTCATGTACTCAACAAAGAACAACAACAGTCTGAGGAATAGGCTGGTGCTCACAAACATACAGATAAAATCTTCTTTCAGCAAGACACAAGATAAGGAATATCTCCCTTACAATACACCTAGAGATATGCAGCACATCCTCATTTTGATACCGTTATATAATCAACACATTGACATATTATATTAACTAAATTAGATAAGTAAATAAAATATTTGAAATGTGAAATCCACTTACATTGCTATAGTGTTTTTTAACAATGGGTTCATAAAAGCCAATAGCCTCCTTGTATTTGTTATCCTGCATGAACAGAACATGGGCCACGTTTAGTTTCCAGACATCATGCTCATTGCAAAATTCGACTGATTTGCGAAAGATTTTTTCCACCATCTGGTAGTTCTCCATATTCCAGTAAATTTTAGCCTGTGCCATCAAAACTGGAATGTACCTAAGAAACAAATGTAAAATGAGGAGCTAATTTAATATTATGGGGAAACCATTAACAACACTATAATCAAACAAACTTTCAATACAGATTATCCAACAGTAACATTAAGTAACAATTAATAAAAAATGTTCTAAATGATTTTATTACTGCTGCAAAAGCAGAAGCAATTAGGACATCTCACTTTATGACAGCTGCAGGTCCATTTATCTGCATCAGATCCATAAGATTGAAGTCTGATTAATCATGGCTAAACTGCTGTTATGTGAGCCAGATGTTTGAAGGGAGTGGTACAAGTGGTGTTTTGACACAGACACCAAAACATTGACAAAAAAGGCGCAGCGAAATGGTGACCGTGTTAAATCCACTTTGTGAGTTTAATGGAAGTATTACCACTTTCCATAAAGTCACAAACAAGTTTGTCATTGAAATCAACAGCACCTGTCACTACATAATGTTTTTACTGAAAAAATATACTTTATATTACAATGTAAACTCCCATATTAACACATAGAAACTAATACAAAATATAAACATATCCACTAATCCTCCTTTTATTAATAAATATAATTTGATGAAAGGGTACTCTTCAACCAGGAACATAGTTACAGGCACTTCGCAACAACCCCATGTCAATACATAATTTAAGCATACAGTTTAATATAAGTAACAATATAAACACAATAAAAGCTACTGCCAATGTTTAAAACTCAAATAAAAAATTATTTAATTTCATCAGCAGTGTAAATAGAGACTAAAAAGGCCCTGTGTAAAATCTGGGTCCACTTTCTAGATGTACACACAATATTGTTCCCATTAACCAACAGTTTCTTAATTCCACCCTTTTTGATCCACTTCATACTTCAGGTTATAAAATTTTCCTCAATGCTAAGGGCCCAGAAGGGGTGACTGCAATCCCTGTACTTACTGTGTTAATAATATTAAACTGCACCAGTCATCTGTGTGGGAACCCTGCTTGGTGGAAGCAGGAATGCAGTTTAGTTGATCTTTCTTTTTACCATCTCACAATTCAGAATTAAAGGAGAACTAAAGTAAAAAGAAATAAAAAAGAACGGTTAAAATACTTACCTTATACAGAGCCGATTGAGCTGTGCTGTAATTAGTTGGCACCCGATGCATCTTTCACAGTCCACCTTGTTTCAGCTCAGATGAAAAATGGCTTAAACATCATCCTGTTCATTGCAGGGGCCAATTAGAATGCTTCCAGCAATGAGCATGATGATGTATGAACCTGTTGAATCAAGAAGAAGGAGCTGCGAGCTGGCTTCTGTGTCAGCTAGCGCTGTGAAGGAGGCATCGGGGGAAGCATCATCTGTTGGCTAATTACAGCACAGCTCATGTTGTGACTGTAATTAATCAGCTCTGTATAAGGTAAGTATTTTAACAGTTCTTTTTTTATTTCTTTACTTTAGGTCTCCTTTAAACAGAAATGCTGCTTTGCAAAATGGAGCACTCCCATGACAAAAGGAATGCTCCAAGTTAGCTGTATTTTTACATTGTGGCTTCTCCAATATGGTCCTTTAAGATCAAATTTTAGAGCAGGGGTGGGCAAACTACCGCACGCGGGCTAAATCAGCTCTGTAGACATCTTTGGCCCAACCCTTCTGCCAAGGTCGGGTGACAGGGCTGGTCCGTGGGGAAGGTAGCCATGCCCCCCTCCTCCTTGTCCCGGCTCCTTAGCACTACAGCATTCCTTTCACAGGAAGTTGAAAGCTTGGTGGGTGGGGGTGGGGCAGCACAGTGGGGGTGGGGCAGCACAGTGGGGGTGTGTGTTGTGGGGGCAGTTTGGCACTCCAAATTCATTCCTAATTCTCAAGTGGCCTCATGGGAAAATTAATTGCCCACCCCAGTTTTAGAGGATAAAACTACATTAAAATTGAAAATGCCTTATCTGGATCTGGAATAGAATAACAAACGCTCTAGTAGGGGTGTGCGATATTGCAGAAAAATTATATCTTGATATTTTCTGTAATTTCGTGGATAACGATAATAAATGATATCTAGTAATAATAAACTGCTGTTTAGGCAGTTATGCAAGCACACAGTATGGGCACTCTCAATGTGCATGCGCAGCAGCCTATTCTAAAGCATGACCTAGTAAATGTGTGGAGCCGAGGCATTTAAAAAAAGGTGAGAAGTTATCACCTGCCGTGTTGTGGATGAGACTCATAAAGAGTGATACACCATTTCTATTATCGAGTTGTGTGGGCCAGATTGTGTACCTTTGAAGATTTTCCGGTTGATTACTTAATGTGATATCCTACTGCATTTTTTGAGCCTGAATTTCAGCTTAATCTGGTAAGAAGATTATTGAACATCATGTGTGGTGCTTTTTCCTATTAGATTTGCATTTCACTTCCCTTCCTATCACATTATTTGGCACGTTTGGGATATTGCACTATTGATCAATATTTTATGATAAGGCACTTAGTGCCATTTGTTTTTGCGCTTCCTTTCCAGTTTTTCGTTTGTTATTCCATTAAAGAGGTTTTGAAGCACACTTCATCATTTGGGAAAGCTGCAATCCAAAAAAAAATTTTTTTGAACTTTTCAAATTTTTCATTCACTACTAATTATAATTGCATTTAATATTGCGCCGCCTTATTTGTTATATATTTGGTTAAATGTCTGAACTATGATGTACAACATACTAAGTTTCTCATAAAATGTAAAGGCAATGGAAATTATTTATATTTATTTTGTGAAGCTTTCTAATAATCGTGCAAAAATCTAAAGAGAAACTTATCCTCTCACTTTTCCAAAGTTTCATCATATTCATTGACAGCTTTCTTGGCATCGTCATCATCTCTGTTATGCCGTGCTTCCTGGACCTTTTAAAGAACACATGGGTTAAGGCCAAATATTTCACCCTTACATTTCATTTAAATATTCTGATATTTATTACAGATTTTTATAGCTATGACTTTAACATGCTTTTTACTCAGTTTAACACAAAACTTTATACTTGTACCAATCCAAATAAAGCAACTGGTAAATAATGTGCAATAGTCAGAATGAAAAAGTATTCTCCATAGGTAATGTCGCACTCCCTTCTACTTGTGCATGCTAAGGTAATTGTAAATTACCCTTCTTACACTTAGTGCACCTAGAAATTAAGATTTTCTGAAAATAGATGAATGTGTGCATGGAATTACTGATCAATAGTAACAAAACAGTACCATTTGCAAAATATCTCCTGCTGTGAAAATTCATAACTGTCACGATATAGAATTAAAACCTGAATTTCAAAGAATATCAGGAGAACTCATCATCTGGGCAACCTTTTCAGAGGTCTAGCAACCCATAGCAACCAGGACAGGGGTCAGCAACCTATGGCTCTTGAGCCAGATGTGGCTCTTTTGATGGCTGCATCTGGCTCTTTGACTGTAACAAGCAGTGCTCACATATAAAACACTGCTCATTATAGTCTGCAGGCTAATCGCCAACAAGCGCTGTAGAGACAAGCTCTCTCAGAGCTTCTGGGTTGCTAGCCAATCAGGAGCATCTGACGTCACTGCACTTCCAGGTTGCTAGCCAATTCGAAGTTGATTAGTGACGTTACACATGATGTCAGTGGCTCTGGATTCAAAAGGGCTGAGCAGAGCTGCACTATATGGCTCTCTCAGCTGAAAAGGTTGCAGACCCGTGAATTAGGAGATGGCTTTAAAAACTCTACTTTACCTATACTAGGGAATGCTAACTGATGTTTGGTTGGCATGGTTTACTAGACCTCTGGAAAGATTACTCCTGTTAATAAATTTCCCTAAATGTTTGTTCATACAAATCATACAAGCTCCTAATGGAGGGTCTGTAAGCATGGATTATTTATAATTCACTTGTCCCAAAAAAAAGAAGAAAATCTAAAATATTATTAATATTAAGACTATATAATAATTGTATTGGTAGCTGTATTTGTCATACTTGAGACATTACATTATCAGACCAGGGACATTATTAAATAAGAACAGTCCATACCTGTTTTGCTAATTTTCTCAGTTGTTCTGTAAGCATTCCAGCTAGTTCATCCAGTTTAAGAAAAGCCTATAAAAATAGAAATGTAAAGAAAAAGATTGTGCTTGCTAGTTTAATTTGTATGATGTTTGTTTTTTAACAGGTGTTTTGTTCATTATCAATCAAATTGACATTTAAAGGGATTGTTCATAATGTGCATTTATTTTTAAACATGTTTTTAACTTTTTGTCCACTGAATAGTCTAAAGCCTGGAAGGGCAATAGTATAGTGCCTAAACAGAAAGGAAATGAATGAAAAAGAATTAGAAATAAAAATCAGGAGTAATCATGTTTAACTGACTTTTTTTGATTGTGAAAGACCAGTGACCTTTAGCAACCATAGAAAAAGATGTAGTACAACTGAGACGTACTTATGAAAATCAAATGAAGGAGTCACCCACTTGCATACAAATGTCACGAATAGAGGAATCAGTTAAAGACCCAGAGAAGTAAAAAGTTATCTCCCAAACATACAAACTATTGATAATTCTACAAGACTCACCAGTAATTAAAGCCAAAGCTAAATGGGATCAGTATGTGTCAGGCCTGAGGTTGATTCAAACCAAAATAATACATCAAACCTATTTTAGCCCTGTCCGACTAAACCAAATGAAGAAGCTCAAAAATACAAATTGCCCTAGATGTCAACAAGAGAATGCTGATTTCTTCTACATGATCTGGGACTGTCCCCCGATGTTACAATTCTGGAGAGAAGTAATGCTATATTTAGAAGCAAACATAGCAGCGCCAAGAGTGGTATCCCCACAGGTTTGTATACTAAATCTCCTAGAAGAGTTTGGGCACAGCAAAAAGTACGAAGAACCATTGAGGGTACTTTTATTTTATGCTAAAAAAAATCTATAGCACTAAACTGGATGGGGCAAACTACACTGATAGTAAAATGGCTTTCATTAATCCAATCCCAAATCCCACATTACAAGCTGACATACATTGCTAGAGGTTCCAAAATTAAATTTGAAAAAATGTGGAAGGCATGGTTAACCAGGTGATAAAAATACAGACAAGTCACAGAGGGGAATTAGTCAGGATGTTAAAAGGAAGGAATACAAGACACCAAGGGGGTAATTCAGGAAAGAGCGAACTTACCTGGTGATCCTTCGATTCACCTCGCCGAGACTGGTATGCGCTCCCTGCTGTACTGCACGCGGAGATCAGCGAATGCTTTAAAGGTATTCCAGTCTCACGAGGTGACTCGAGTGGTCGAGTACCTTTAAAGCGGTCGCTGATCTCCTCGTGCAGGAGAGCAGGGAGCGTATACCAGTCTCGGCGATGTGAATCGAAGGATCGCCAGGTAAGTTCGCACTTTCTTGAATAACCCCCCAAATGCGCGATATAAAAATTTTTTATTATTAAGTTGAAATATGTCATCTGCACAAATCGCCAAGTTTGTTTTGTTTTATTGTTTCTTATTGATTTTATTCTACATTTAAAATTAAAAGAAAAACTATTAAAAAAAAAGAAAAAAAAGATGTACTAATCTAAATCAAAACAAAACAAAGTCCTATCGTTTAAAAAAAAAAAACATAAAAACAACAGTAATACCAATGGCAAACTGCCTAAGGCTAGGTTCACCCTAGCGTATTATGTGCAGTGCATAATTCACTAGTAAGAAAAAAAAATATGGCATATTTTTCCATTGTACTTGCCAGCGACAGTGTGAACACTCCCTTGGCGTTCATGGCTCTTCCTATATGGCCGCATTTTGAGCGCGGCGTATATAAGCCGGCCAAAATGCAACATCCAGCATTCTGGACGTGGCATATGCGCGTCATACACTAGTGTGTCCGAAACTAGGTAAGTAGCATAATATGTTAGTGTGAACCTAGCCTATGAGCACCGCTATCTAAAGTGGACAAACCATAGACTAAAATAAAACTGTCAATTAACACTTTCTCTGCCAACATATTAGGCTAGAGCAGGGGTAGGCAAACTGCAGCACCCAAGCCACATGCGGCTTTTCAGCTGCCTTGTTGTGGCTCTGAGCGCATCCTCCTCGCCCCACTCATGACCATCGACGATTCATAATATAAGACATTTTCACGTCATGTAATCGGGAGTGTGCGCTTCTCCCCCTTTGTGGCTCCGTAAAAAGACATTTCCTGGTGTAGGAGGGAGTGAAATGGCTCCCTCTCGTGCAAAGTTTGCCAACCCAAATATATATATATATATATATATATATCTACACATACACACACACACACACACATATATATATATATATATACATACATACACACATGAATTTTTGATCAAAGTGGAGCAGATACCCATAGCAAATCCGCGACATCAACAATTTCCCCATTGTAAACAAGCACAGTCATTAGGAAACTTAATAAATTGAATATTGAAACATCATCTAGAAAGGTATGTTATAGAAATGGCAGAAACTATAGATATGCAAGGCTTATCTTTCACCATTAGTTTATTTAAAAAGATCATTTGTTCACTCAGTCAGAACATACCTCATCTGGAGCAGTCTGGCATGTTATCAAGGCATCAAGAAAGTCATACAAATACTGAAAGACAAAAAGAATTAGAGACAAGTAAACTATGTGTACAAAAATGTAGAGAGAATAAAGAATTGTTTGCCCTGGAACATAACTATATTAAAATGAGGGTTGGGGTGAAAAAAGGGAACTAAAGCAAAGGAAGTATATTTTGAATATAAAATATGCAAAATACATATTTTTAAGAAAATAAAAAGTGCTGTTAATTTTATCTGTTGGAGCTGGTGCTAAACTGTGAAGTTTAATTTGATTGTGTTTAATGCCTTTTAAAAAATAAAACTGCAATCTTTATGCATGTATGTACCATATTTTGCCCTCCATAAGACACACTATTTTCCCCAAAAAGTAGGGGGGAAATGCTTGTGCATCTTATGGAGTGAATGTTCCTTTTCTTCAGCTGCTTACGGGGTGCGGGTAGGGAGTGCGGGAGGGCACCTGTACACATACCCATGCCCTGTATCAGCTGAAAAAAATTCAGAGTACTTACCTTCCTCCTGGCAGTGTACGAGCGAGCCGCCTCCTGTCAGCGCATCTCCGGAATCAACTAAGGTAAGCAGTGCTGTGTCTGTGCCTTCAGCTTCCCACGG